>NWSH02000008.1:8829737-8844238 GCA_002382865.2 Heliothis virescens
GTTAAAAATCGGATTTTTATTGCACTATAATAAAGTATATCTCCAAATCCTGACGTGCTAGAGCAACTTTATGTTCTGACTTCGATTCAATATCAAATAATCTACAAGAAATATATTTTTCACCTTGGAAAAAAAAAAATGTCTTTTTTGTTGCGTAGTGTAATCGTTTCAGTTATTATGCGCTGCCGCATTCGATAACCGATATAAACATGATTGCTATATCGAGCCGACTTCATTTCACGGACAAGGAGCTCGCAAATGAAGTTCCCCGGTCCACCGAACCCAAAGCTGTGGGTCTTAGCCACCATAACTCATCTACGAATGGATGTGGTAAAATATTATTGTGATGTAACATCGTAACTACAAAATGTGTAAAAAGATTTCCGTCTTTTTATTTACAGATAAATGCAGAATTTGGCTTGTGGCCCTGGTTGCCAGAGTTTTAGAATTTGTGGGACAGCGTGTAAAAGATAAATGTAGCGTCACTAGTTTTATGAACACTGTTGAATGAGAGCACGACGTACAGCCATTATTCATTAAATATATTCGTACTATTATAAATTCGTCGGGTAAATCTAGCCATCCATTATACTGTTCGTAACTCCGGTCCATGATTCATATTGCTACGCTCGCTGAATAACGCGATTTGAATCCAAATCTTGCCCATCAGAGCGTTTTAACTTTTTTTATTACGAGCTCCTGTAAGCCTTTCAAATAGGAAATATTTTTCAGAATCCACCACCGGTTACTTGTTCCTTATAACCTTTTACAGAAAATTTTAATAAACATTTTCATTTCAAAAATAATTTTTTTTCATCGTTTTTGCTTAGACATTTTTAGTTAAAAGGACAAAAAAAAATTATAGTATTTTTTACCTATACCATCATATAGTACTACTTTCCCCGCGTTCAATCCATTTTAATTTATATTTTTACGACTTTTCTTTCCCAAGATATAGCATTTTATATCTACATCGGAGTTTTTCATACTAATAGGTCAAATAGAATATAGGGGAGATCGAACTACCGCAGCTGAAAACGTATAGTACGTCAATGAAAACTCGTAGCGTTAGGAATTTAAATGGGTTGGTGTCGGCAAGAGTAGTATTATATGATGCCACAGTTAAAAATTTCCAGAAAAATTTGCTGTCCTTCAAAATTTACATCAAATATCGTTAAAAATCGCGTTTATAGCACTATAAGAAAGGTATATCTCCAAATCCTGACGTGCTAGAGCAACTTTATGTTCTGGACTTCGATTCAATATCAAATAATCTACAAGAAATTATATTTTTCACCTTGGAAAAAAAAAAAGTTTCTTTTTTGTTGCGTAGTGTAATCGTTTCAGTTATTATGCGCTGCCGCATTCGATACCGATATAACATGATTGCTATATCGAGCCGACTTCATTTCACGGACAGAGGAGCTCGCAAATGAAGTTTCCCCGGTCCACCGAACCCAAAGCTGTGGGTCTTAGCCACCATAACTCATCTACGAATGGATGTGGTAAAATATTATTGTGATGGTAACATCGTAACTACAAAATGTGTAAAAGATTTCCGTCTTTTTATTTACAGATAAATGCAGAATTTGGCTTGTGCCCTGGTTGCCAGAGTTTTAGAATTTGTGGGACAGCGTGTAAAAGCTATAAATGTAGCGTCACTAGTTTTATGAACACTGTTGGAATGAGAGCACGACGTAGCCATTATTCATTAAATATATTCGTACTATTATAAATTCCGTCGGAGTAAATCTAGCCATCCATTATACTGTTCGTAACTCCGGTCCATGATTCATATTGCTACGCTCGCTGAATAACGCGTTTGAATCCAAATCTGCCCATCAGAGCGTTTTAACTTTTTTTATTACGAGCTCCTGTAAGCCTTTCAAATAGGAAATATTTTTCAGATCCACCACCGGTTACTTGTTCCTTATAACCTTTTTACAGAAAATTTTAATAAACATTTTCATTTCAAAATAATTTTGTTTTCATCGTTTTGCTTAGACATTTTTATTTATGAGCTTAGTATCCAGTTTCACAAAGAAACTCGTTAAAGAAAAGACGACAGAAATTAAAAAATCTGTGTACTTAGTTTAGCGATGTTATAAATTTTGCTTACGAGGCGAGACCACCCTCTTAGCAGACGATTAATGCATATTTTTATACCGTGAAACGTTAGATTGGGGTGAACTCAATCCATTTAAATAGTGATAAAACCGCTAAGCGTGCAACTTGATCATAACGAGTTTATGTGACGTCGGCTAAAATGTTATAAATAAAATTATAGTTTTAAATTTTTACATGAACTGAATTTGGAAAAAAATATACTGCGGTGATGGAACGTCAAATCAGAAAATAGCTTTCAGTGAGATGGCCGTTTTTAAAACAGCAAAAAAGCAACGTAAGTATTCTGCTGTGAATGAGCTATAAACCTATGTTTTTAGAACCTTAGAAGATGAAACTGTATACAGTATGTGCATTCATTTTTAACGAAGGCATATTACTTACGTCAGTAATATAGAGTTTCTTTAGTTATGCCAAAGGCAACAATTCATAAAGCACAACTTGTATTGCAACTTTCTATCAATACTGTAAAGCAGATATCAGGCTCTTCATGCGAGAGAACGTTCACACCAAAGATAGTTTAATTTTTATTTCACTCAATCTTCACAGAGCTAGGCTCGAATGACAAAATAATACTGATCACTACATGTAGTAGACCAAGGAGGTTGTCAACTGTGGGACTAAACTTTCCGTTGGAATGAAAGATGCCGCATTTCAATATCCAATATCATAGGCTATTGACATCACTAATGTATTAATTCGGCATTAAGGTTTCCTCTATTCAGATAGTTCATTCCGAGTGAAAGGTGAAAATGAACGAAAAATTAAGTGTTTAATATCAGCATAGAGCAATTTAATTCGAATGAAGTAAGACTTCCTTGTAGACTTGCTAAGCTCGTCCTTAAAAAAGTCGTACGTGATTTTATCGGCAAGTATTAAGAGTGCCAAGTGGCAGCCACTTGCCAGTGATCGACCACTCGGCGATATAGCGCACTCAGCTCTTATCGGCTCCGTCGCTTACCACTTTACAGCGCGCTGCATTTGGATGACCCTCCACAGAAACAATGCGACTTTTAACCTGTCCTACATATGAAGGGAGTCGATTTCAAATAGACATATTGGTAGCTGAACAAATGAAATGATGGGTCGCTTATAAGTGGTTGTCGTTGATTGCCGATAATGCCATCAATGACATTTGTGCAAAATTATGTTTACGCTTTCTAATATTAAAAGGTAGTAGTAGATCGTCTCTATTGCTACACATGCCATGAGACTTCATTTTTTATCAAAATTTAGTTACATAAGAAGTAATTGAACATCAGTATGTAATATAATGCAAAACCATTTGATAACTGATAACTATATTGTCGAAAATCGCAATTTTGTGACACCTCATAGCTCCTCCAAACGTACCTTTTTCCACACGATTACATATCACCACCACTACCTGGGGTGGAGCACCTCTCTCTTTCTCACCCACGCGTATTGTATCGTTCTGTCCCCCTTAAGCTCGCTATTTATGACTTATTAACTCCTCTAAGGTATCATGGCAACGCTCCCACGCCGCCCACGATTTAATATAGAAAATTGTGAAGTCAACTGAGAATAACTCAGGACACAGTTTATTAAATTCTTTAGACTCGTGCCGATTTAATTTTTAAAAGTTTATCATGCGAGCTAATTAATTTGATTAACTGAAGGAGTGCAACGCTAATTTAATCACTCCAATATATGAGTAAGGCTGATTCTAATTTGTAAGAGCAGCATTAACTAATTGCACCCTAACACTACCTTAAAAACGTGTTCCTCTGTCTGTGTCCTATTATAGCATTATTTAATTCTTATTACCTATACATTATTTGATTCTTCTATCAAAACCATAAAAAAATTTCGTCATAGACTTCCAAAAGCGAAGAATGAAATAATTTGATATTTCAAGTGCCTAAAGAAATATAAAGGCACAAAGTTTTCCTAATTTTCCATTACCACAGAACCCAAATAAGCACACAAAACATGCACTTATTGAAACCTGTACAAACTCTAACATAAAGGTAAAAGAAAACGTTTATGTTAATTTTATTTTGGTATTGAATTTGAACAGTGGAAAGCGACACGGGGCTACAATCCGTATCCTCCAGTGCCAGATTGCGATGTTTGCCAACCGATCGCTCCTTGGGGACGCGACTCAACCAGTTTTCGCTCACGAAGCAATAAAATACCCCTAAACCCTCCGATATTTATTGAGAACTCGCTGATAGAAAATATCAAGTTGCTGAATTATTAAACTTTTGTATGGGAATGTGGTATTAATGCTTTTCGTGGCTACGTAAAAATAATGTTTAAAGCATTAAGCGAAATGTTTATGAGGGAAATAAGGACGTTATAAATTAAAAAAACACACGGGTTGGACTCTGGGAATGCCGTCAGAAGTGAAAACTTGAAAATTAGCGCTGTGCGTTTTTCATATTTTGGAATGGTTAGGGAATAGTTCTGAATGAATTGCTTTAATGTATCCGTATAAAAATAATTTATGTGGCAAATTATGATATCCATTTATTTCGCTATCGTGACAAAAGTTACAATTTACAATATAAAAAAAATCATAGTTTACAATTTTTTTTTGTTTCGCTATGGGAAACATATACTTCTTTTGTGATGTGAAACACAAAGTTGCTCTAGCACGTCGTGATGCACAGATAAATTCATTTTAAAATACCAAATACTTACTCTTTTTTTGTGTTCAAGCAATTTTTATAGTAAAATCTAACTAATACATCATATAGGACTACTAATACGTTTATTTCCACAAGTTTTCTTTCGTTTCTTCATAATAATAGGCCAAATAGAATACAGGAAAGGTCGAACTACTGTACCTAGCTGAAAACAAAATTATGAGAATGAAAACTCGTAGCGTTAGTTTAAATGGTTTTGAATCGGGAAGAGTAGTAAGTAGATACTATATGATGCTTTAGTTATAAATTACTAGAAAATCTTGCTGCAAATATTATTAAAAATCGATTTTTATTCGCATTACACTATGAGATTGGTATATCTTCATATCTCGAGGTGCTAGAGCAGCTTTATGATCTCTTCGATTCAGTATCAAATAATCTACAAGAAAGCATTTGTTTCAAAAGACTGAGAAAGAGAAAGTATATGGACAAAAAATTGCTGTTATGTAATGAACATCGAATCATTATTATAAGACATGTTGATGATTTCGTACTCAGTTTGATTTATGTGTAGATAACATACTATTTCAATCCAAGAGATAACAATAAATAAGGGTGGTATTTAAACGCAAATCAAAAAATATCCTTTTTCTATGCAAAAAAAAATCCGAATTCTCATCAAAATTACTGATTGCGCAGCAAAATATTCAACGCAAAATATCACAAAAACACACTACAATTTATTTTCGCAGCGTACAGCGATTTTTCCTAAAGCAAAAGCTTTTTTATTAATGCACAGCTAATAACCTTAATGCACATCATACATGTTAACTCTTTTTCTTTTAAATATAGCTTCTATTTTTATATTATTTACAGCAGATTTTCTAAATAAAACAGCATTTTATTAGTCACAGTCTTCTTATTATTTATTTATTATCACATAATGAGATCAGCAAAAAATATATAAAATTAGATACAAAATTGTATTTTTAGAGCGTAATTGTTAAAGGTATAAAAGGGCAGTTGTAATTAGCAGTTTTGGTAAGTTAAAAATTATGAATGGCACGTTTAATAACTATTTCAGCAGTTAAAACTAAGCAGTAAAATATACAAAAATGAGTAATAAAAAATAATGAAATGGATCAGTGAATATATAATTGAGCAGAAAAATAATTAAATGAGCGGTAAAAATTATTAAATGAGCAGTTACGTGTGGGCAGTAATAAATCGGAATTTCTCGGTAAGAAATCTCATTCTAAGCAATTCTATAAACAATGATGTAGTAAAATGCAAGCAAGCAGGCAACATGCAAGCAAGCTTGCATCATGCAGCAGGCATGATTTCTGTCATGGCTCCGGCACTGCGGGGTTCTGGCGGCCCCACGCGAGTTTATCGTCGCAGATAGCTTTAACGCTCACCACCACAGCTTCGGCTTGCTGGCCGGCTGAGCCGGCCAGCCTCAGCTGCGGTGGCGAGTGTTACAACCACCTGCTCCTCAACTCGCGGGCCGCCTCGCACCTCCGCGCCTACGCGATTTTGAATTACACTCTAGGGGTAGGGCAGACAAGACTACGTGGAGTCGGATTTACAGCGATTCGTTTTTGCCATTAAAACCTAGTTTATGACAAACTTGTTACGGATCATGATTTCCGGAAATAAAAATTTAGGTAACGAAACGGAGTCCCTATTTATCGAACTGCTCATTCCGTCATTTTTACCGCTCATTCGATTTTTGGACTGCTCAATTATTTTTAGAATTGACATTGTATGATAAATCCTATCTCTATCTTACTCGCTCGCGCCACTCTGCACTCCAGTGAAAAAAGTGCGCGAAGCCGCGAACCTTTTTCGGTTAATTTGTTCTGCTTTTAGAAATAATGCAATTAAAAAGGATTTTTTTGTTACAATAATCATTTAATTTGCCGAGCATGACTTCTTGAAAATTAGGACAAATGTGATGAACAGGTTTTGTTCTACTTACTGGTTAATATGCGACTGAGATAGTTATTTTGCTTCGAAATATGGAAAATTTGCTGTGCAGTTAGTATTTCTGCTATGTATGTAGTATTTTTGTACAAAAATAAATTTAACTGTATTGCATTATGAGTAAAAAAGTAATGTCATATTGATGTATAATTTCGAATTATCTGCAGTTTGAGTTTGCTAAACATTTAGTTTATTTGTAGTGAAGTAAGTTATTTGATGTAAAAAAAAAGAGTATAAATGATGAGTATGTATTGATAGACGATTATTTTATTTGATATGCAATTTATTATATCCCAATAAATAATACAGTTCTTTAGGAAATTGGCAATGACAAATGAGGATTATGAAAATGACAACCCCTGTAATTTTCAAAATCAGTCTGGGTATTGGATTTATGCCCATTAACACTTTTCACCTTATTACCTTTAGCACAACAAACAGTCAATATTTTTCCGTTATCTACTTATACGCAATTTCTCGACTGTGGAACAAGCTGTTAGTAAAATCAATCATACTTAGACTTTTCCCAACTATGCTAGGGTTGGCTTCCAGCTTGACTGGATGCAGTAGACTACCAGTATTTAACAATGTGCGATTGCTTTCAAAATCGGTAGGCACATCACTTACCAAATCTATTACACTAGTTTACAGCATTTTTATACCCGAGGTGAAATATATAATTTCTTGTACATTATTTAATGCTGAATCGAAGTCCAGAACATAAAGTTGCTCTATCACGTCGGGATATGGAGATATACCATTCTTATAGTGCTAAAAACGCGATTTTTAACGATCTTTGATGTAATTTTTGAAAGACTGCAATTTTTTCTGGAAATTTTCTAACTATAGCATCATACAGTACTACTCTTACCGATGCCAACCCATTTTAATTCCTAACGCTACGAGTTTTCACTGACGTACTATATGTTTTCAGCTACTGTAGTTCTATCTCCCCTATAGTCTATTTGACCTACTAGTATGAAAAACTACGATGTAAATATAAAATACTATATCTTGGGAAAGAAAATTTGTAAAAATATAAATTAAAATGGGATGAATGCGGGGAAAGTAATACTATATGATGGCATAGGTAAAAATTACTATAAAAAAATTCTGTCCTCCAAAAATATTACATCAAATATCGTTAAAAATCGCGTTTTTAGCACTATAAGAATGGTTTATCTCCAAATCCCGACGTACTAGAGCAATTTTATGTTCTGGACTTTGATTTAGTATCAAATTATCTACAAGAAATTATATATTTCACCTAGGGTATAAAAAAAAAATATTTTTTTGAAAACTAGTGTTATTTATATTAACAATATTTGTGATTGATAAATATTAAATGTTTAACTAAGCTATAAGCTTTCTATGCAATACGTGCCTACACATGACTTAATATTTAGTCCACACAGTAGCAAAATCGATACAAACAAAAAAGTAATAACGTGAAAGCGACCATTGTCCCTACCTACGCAAAGGAAGGAGACCAATCAGTTTTGCATCTCATTTCCTCTTTTCCAATACGAATAATATCGACCGATGATACATAGCAACCATTGTAATAAATAGCTATATGTTAATGAGATTTCAGGTGAGGACAGACGGGCGGCGCCTGCCGTGGCCCCGCCCCTGCCAGCCATTGTCTTCCTCAAACCCACCCGAAATTGAATAAATTAACGTTAAATTTAATAACTCTATTAACGTTTTGCCGACGCAAACAACTCCTGACGTATAATAGTTGAAACGTTTTCAGGGGCGGGTTCGTTATTAGATTAGATACGTTCATTGTTGAGGGGGACGGGAGAGCTTTCCATACTGATTAATAACATGATCCAAATAAAATGGTATACAAAACAACATTATTTTTATCTGATCTAAAGACATACTGTCCCTTTTTGTTATCACTTTGCTATTATTTTATTAATATATTTAATTTAACAAAGTTCTTTTTATTAACTTTGACTTTGAATGAAATTAATAGGAAAAATAAATACGAGAAATATGGTTTTAAGGAACAACTTTACAAAAGCAATTTTTAAAGAATACAAAAGCATATTCTACATACATCGCTTGACTTCAATTTTCCTCTTTTTTAAAAGAAAACCCATTAACCAACTTAAAGACAATGAGTTGTTAATTTTTTTTATAAGGTCAGGTTAAAATTATCTTAAGCTTGCTACCGAACATGAAGCACCAAAAACTTAGTACCGAACTTTTCGTATAGTTAAGTCACTTTCTATCAATTCAATCTGAAAATATGCTAACCTAAGCCGCTTTTAAAATATTTTCAACGGGAATAACTAATACATATTCATGAATAAAGAGGTCAGAAGTTCATCTTGTCTGGATTTGAACTCAAGTCAAAACAAAACTTTTATTCGACGCTTTCATTTTATTTACATAGGTACGTAAAAATTCAATATAATCTACATTGTATTTTTATTTATCACATTTTCTATTTTTGGTAAGCGCCAACAGCTACTTAAAAAACTTTCATAAATCGGAAGATATTGGATTTATGATATGAATCGTTAAGACGTTTAGAAAACTTTTCATAGTAGATTAGTTTTCTATTTAATACACCCAACCCTCATCTCTCGTTGAATAATCAACTTTGTTTTCTTAGTTCTTTTCTTTTTCTGTAGTAATGGTAAAAAAAATAAGTTTATTTGCACTATACAAGTAGAAAAATAAAGTTTATTCGAACTCTGTCATTAAATTAGCATATAATGATTTTTTCATTGGTATTTAAGCCAAACATTACGATAAGAATAAAAATGTTTAGTTTTCTTACCTGCGTGTAATATCTTCCAGTACACTTTAGTTTAGATACACATTCTACAATTAAACTACACATTGTTATATTTTAATAGAGAAGCCTATTCTAACTAATTTAGCATTTAACTATTTGAAATATTAATTTTATAGATATGTTAAAATTAGTTTTGATATGTTTTGTATTGATATTCTTTAGAGTGGTTGTTGTATTACATACAATTTACTCTAATTCAATACGTAAACATTAAGTTGAAATGTAATATTAGATATGTTTTAATATTGAAAAATATACAGCTGTAAGCAATTAGTCGCTCCGGGGGGCATCACTCTTATGGGGTTTACTGAAAAATTAAGAAAAAAAACACTTTTGAAACCAAATCCCTTCTGTGTAGTTAGAGTAGTGTCGAGGTGTTGTTGTTGTTGTAAGATAGTGTTTTTACCGATTCCACCCTTAAGAGTGATGCGCCCCCGGCGGGCGCGCCACGTGACTGCCGGCGTTGCTGAAGCTTTGTGTTTACATCCCCTTCCCCTCCCACGCGACCCACCCCCGCCACCAACCCATCCCCACTCGTCATATTGTTCGCAATTTTACTGTAAAACAGGAAATCTGTTAGGAAAATTTTCCGCAGATGAAAGTATTCATAACAGAACGTTACTCGATGAAAGGATTTTATATTTTTTATTATTATTCCATGAAATCACTTATTTAAAAAAAAATAACGAGTATTGTCTGTATTTTTTCTAACGGCTAAAAAATAAAATACCTACTAAAAACTAGAGGAATCGCCTCTGCATTGAAAGCACTAGGTACCTATTTTGTTTCTAAATATACTTTTTTTTTATATTTTCTTAAAACCCTTTGTTTAAAAACCTTAACAATTTTTAGAAACTATGAACACAAACACCAGTTCACCAAATATCCTCCGAAGGTAAGTGAAAATGACTCAACAGGACATTTTGTCGACTGGAAACTGTGATAAGGGGATTGACGCCATAAAAACAGAATTACCTTCACGCCAAGTAGACTAGGAGAGGAAAATTATTTTATTGTAGCAGATATTTCATGCGGTAACATGTCAATTATAGTTTGGGGGAAATATATTGCCATGTGATAAGTATCTTTGCACTAACAAGATATTAGTAAACTCTTGGTATACATATTTTTGTAAAGCACCTATAGAATATAAAACTAGAGACTGATATGAAACTACAAAAAAAAATGTTTCAAGAGGTCAAACCATTATTGCTAAATACACTTATCTTGTTGCATTAGTAGCTTTTACAGCTTATGAATACATACAACTTACCTAAAAAATGCGTTTATAAATAAATAAATCTCAGGATTCTTGACACACACAACATTAGATACTTCCTAAACGATAATGTAAATAATTATTTACCTTACTTACACTACATCCTATACTAATAATTGCTAAACTTATTCCAACAATAGATTAAGTTTTTCTTTCCCGCGCTTTACTTGATGGATAACAGCTAGGCAAAGACAAAAGACATTTTCAAAAACTGAATTTAGAACTCATCCGTGTTTGTTTCTCGATATAAAATAATTTTTGCGATTGTGAGCTTGTTCGATTGCAACGATTACACAAAAAAAACGTAAAAGACGACTGAGCCGATTGAGAAAAAAATAATTGTAATGTTGACGGTTATAGGGAAACATTTTTATTCGGATGTATAGATTTATACATGTCTCTGAATGTTAGTAAAATCATATAAAATATTTCTTTCCCATTAACTTCCTCCAATGGAAATTAACACAGGAGCTATTTTTTGAAATATGTTGACTATTTGCATGATCCGTAGCTTTTTCTGAAACAGGAGTTCGATTTTTTATACAAATATCATGGTTCGTTCCGCCCTTGCCATGAAATCAGGCTTAATAAATACCTAAGTGATTTTTTTTTGTAAAATCAGGTAACTATTGTAGGCAATGGTGGATGTTACTGTTTTAAAAGGGAAAGATTTAGTAATAAACGATAGCTGCAGTACAATTATGTGACTAATGGCTTTCCTCCATTAGCGCACGGCGACACTGTCGGTGTGTCCGTCACGCCATCGATTTAATCACTATACTGTAATTATACGTAGAGATTTTATTTAAATGTCGTAGAATCGGAATTATGTATTATTCACGTTAATCACACTGGCACATTTAATGTCACTTTTTCTCTAAAAGGATATGATAAACTAGCAGTCATTCCAAGATGGGTGTTACAGTTAGTCGTAAAATCAACAGAAGTCCGTAATTACTTTTCTGTGGAAGCACAGTAGGTACTTCGATGATATGATTAAATTCAAACCACCCACAACCCTTTTTTGCATCACGCTGCGTAAAATATAATCTGGTGGATATATTTTTTGTTTCATTTTCGTAACGTTTTAAGGAATACAAATGAAGGGCTACTCTTATTCATTTATCTGTGGGTATTCCGTTACACACGATAAGTCTTCTGAAATCCGATTTAACTTTTAATATTTTCTCAAGATCCGACTCATTTTATAACGTGTTCTAATTAAGTAGAACATAACATTTATAATTTAGCAAATCGTAATAAAATATGTGAACAATACCTGGCAAGTTATGCAAGAAAATTTGACACGATGAAATGATCCCTTTCATACTTAAACGAATAAATTACAAAGAGAACTTTCTGAGTTCGAACGAAAGGTGAAAACTTTGTATTGATTCCTCTCTAATTAGGTACCTGGTTTGTGGCAGTAATGCCCAGACTTCAGCTTATGAGAGGTATAACGAGCTAGTAATGCCGACCCACGCTACTTACCGACAGTTTCTGCAAAGCCTCTTATAACATAAGCTGGTCTAATTGGTGCTCAGTGATGCTATGTAGCGTTGCCTCGTTACTACACATTTTTATTTTCTTACACCAATAGTTTTAAGAATTTTATTTTAAGCTTTTAAAAATCACTAAAATGATGAGTAATGTTCTTGTTTTTAAAGTCGCTGTAAAATTAGAAAATATTTCTAGAAAACTTTCTGTATTTCAGGGCAGATTTCTACCCCTGTATCAAAACCGACACATTTTTACCAGATATATTAAGCCAGACTCCACTTGTGACAATTTGCAACAAGTTTTTCATTTACCTTTATTTTCTCAACCATTTTCAGAACACTTGATGCTCTCAAAAATCTAAGGATAGTTAATCGTATCGTATTTTTTAAATAACAGCTTTGTTATTAAAAACGTAATAAACTGATTGAAGTAATGATAAGTGAAACCGAGCTTATTAAGAGCTATTACATTCATAACAAGCGGTGAATGGATGCTTATTGGGACCGTCGGCAGACAGCCCGCGGACAAATCATTAATATGAACCGGTATTCATCACCATGGTGCCATTGATATCTGCTGAATGCTATCCCGAAATAATCTCGCTGGGGTTCGAGAAAATACTTGCGGGGTGGCGAGGCTCGCGGGGTACGGAACAACAGGCTCGTTACGTCAGTTCCGCCGGATGTCGACTCGTGATGCATTGTCGACGCCTTGGAGGGTGGACAGCGATGTTTTTATTTTCATCACAAACATTAATATGTTCGTTCGGCCATACTTTATTTATTACAATACGTTGGGCACAGCAAATTGCTTGCCGGCCATATGATTTATTTATTTTATGCGTTACATTGATTACATCTCCAATCAATAGAATACTGAGCACTTAACAACACAATACAATTTTCTTTCTTAAAATGCATATGTATGCTTCTTATGTATATTATTTCTCGTATAAGTATAGTAGGTACCTATCGGTATAAAAATCAGTAGAAGTTTCTTTAACTTCCGCAAAAAGACTCTGAAGCATAGTCCCAACAGTAATTAAGGCTAACGTCTCGACGTTTATCCCGAAGCACCAAATAATGATTACATCACAAAATAATTACGAGTGCTCAACGCGTCACCAGCTGTCCACGGTATAGGAAAGTAATAATGTGGATGCAACCGAGGTGTCTTTTCGGTCCAAGCCCCCCGGGAAATCACGGTAATCCGCGATGCCGACGGCGGCGACGGCTAAATCTCTGTCGAACATAGTGATGTGACGGTGTTCACTTTCAATTGTATTGATATTAAAATCAATTCAGGGAACGATATTTTTCGTGTCCCGTAGTTTCAAACCTACAAACCAATTGTAAGGCCAAGCAGTTTCATGATAGAACATATATCAATTACTTAATTTCCAAACAACTTGTAAAAATAACTGGTTTAGAAAACCATTAAAGTTTCAGTTCGTACAATTATGTTTATAGAAAACGGGTGGTATTTAAACGCAAATCAAAAAATATCCTTTTTCTATGCAAAAAAAATCCGAATTCTCATCAAAATTACTGATTGCGCAGCAAAATATTCAACGCAAAATATCACAAAAACACACTACAATTTATTTTNCTCATCAAAATTACTGATTGCGCAGCAAAATATTCAACGCAAAATATCACAAAAACACACTACAATTTATTTTCGCAGCGTACAGCGATTTTTCCTAAAGCAAAAGCTTTTTTATTAATGCACAGCTAATAATCTTAATGCACATCATACATGTTAACTCTTTTTCTTTTAAATATAGCTTCTATTTTTATATTATTTACAGCAGATTTTCTAAATAAAACAGCATTTTATTAGTCACAGTCTTCTTATTATTTATTTATTATCACATAATGAGATCAGCAAAAAAAGTATAAAATTAGATACAAAATTGTATTTTTAAAGCGTAATTATTAAAGGTATAAGGGCAGTTGTAATTAGCAGTTTTGGTAAGTTAAAAATTATGAATGGCACGTTTAATAACTATTTCAGCAGTTAAAACTAAGCAGTAAAATATACAAAAATGAGTAATAAAAAATAATGAAAAAGATCAGTGAATATATAATTGAGCAGAAAAATAATTAAATGAGCGGTAAACATTATTAAATGAGCAGTTACGTGTGGGCAGTAATAAATCGGAATTTCTCGGTAAGAAATCTCA
>NWSH02000008.1:8844338-8856594 GCA_002382865.2 Heliothis virescens
GTTGTGTAGCAGTTTTGGCACTTTGGATATGTATAGCGACTTTTGGAGTTGACTGTACCTCTGTTACCCATTGGCAAAACAAAACCTTTTAAAATATAACAGTATGTGCAGCGTAACATAAATTAGATAACAAGTAAGCTGCAAACAAACTAACCAAGTTGCTCAATACTTTTTATACTGAAGGAATGGGAAGAATTCCGTTGAACAAAATAGAATATTCTTTTAAGAATTTAAATAAATTTCCACTAAAGAGGGAGAGAGTGAGCTCTCGTTACAAAAAGGAAAACGAGTGCTAATAAAAATGCCGGAGAAAAAACGTACAATTCCAAAGCAGTGTCAAATAAATAAGATCCATTATTTTCGTTTCTGTATTCAGGAAACGGGTAGATTATGTGCTAATTGATTAGCTCTTACATACTTAGCTTTAGCTAGTACAAAAATACCCAGTAAAATAGGTATACTTAGGTAACACAGGTTTACCAACGGCATAAAAGTCAGTTTTCTTAAAAAATCTGTTGAGTTACTTACTGTTTACTATTTACATGCTCAATTTTCAAAGTAAACAGTAAGCAAGTAAATGTTTTAACAAGAACCGACGCTCATGTTGTCGGTGCAAGTGGGCCTGAGGTATGTCAGTTACTTAATCAGATATCATCATTAAATTAAAAACAAAATTATTCATTAGAGATCAGACTTACATAGATGATAAATCAATAGATTAATAAATTATTATACAACAGATAAAAAATACGCTGTCACAATTTAAATTAGGAACGAAGATATAATTTTCTTAACAAATGAACGCCTATAAAAATTACTATAATATATTTAAAGTAGATTCTTAATAAACTGGTACAATAGCCGGACCCTTAGTAGGACATTAGTGCAATATCGGCCCCCTCCCATTAGACGTAAGCAAACAACACTTGAAAGCTCTCTTCACTCTCTTATCTTGGCAATATCGATCCTTTGTTTTATCTACACTTAATGAGATTCTACGACTTAGGCAAATCTTAACAAAAAACTGATTATTGTGTTTTTCAGTAGAAACCTATAGGTACCTACTTACATTTTATTTACAGTTTCGTAAAAACAGCAAGCTAATAAATATCTACGTCAGTTTGCCTGCGACCACCCTCTAGACGGAAAACTCGACCCTGGCGATTCGTCACGCGGTCACACCACCATTAATTTCTATAGAAAATACACTGGAGCTTTTACAGCTCTTTCGATAACATCAAAACCACATTAGAGTCGTTTTTCATGTTATACTTTCCCGTTCACTTAAAATATCATGACGCTATGTATGTAGATACCTATCCAAAACTTAGATTCCTAACTACACCTCATTTTTTTTCTATAGAAGGCATGTAAATGAAAACGCAAGTAGGTATTCTGTCGTTTTAGCGTTACGTTCCTAAAGGGTAAAAACACTGAAAGGGATAAAAAAATAAAACTTTTCACATGGCTCTAGAAGTCGGTGTCTGCAGGTCTGTTGAATGTGTTTATTTTGCCACCGACTTCTAGAGCCATGTGAAAAGTTTTATTTTTTTATCCCTTTCAGTGTTTTTTTGTGAAGTCGGTTTTGTTTTTTTTGTAAAAAGTTTTTTTATTTTATGCTTTTCAGTTTTCGGCTCTAAAATAAAACTATATCTTTAATACCCATACCCACCCACAGTGACAGTCGGGCCGACTGTTATAGTATCATCGACGTAAAAAAGCGTACGAAATTTGAAGAGTTCTCTCAATTTCTCCAGGATCCCATCATCAGATCCTGGTCTCCTTACCATGGGACCACCTGTGAAGAACACCCTTTCAAACAAAAAAAGAATTTTGAATATCGGTCCAGCCATCTTCGAGTAATCGGTGAACATACATAAAAAAAAAAAAAAAAAAAGATACGGTCGAATTGAGAACCTCCTCCTTTTTGGGAAATCGGTTAAAAACGGGACCGTTACTAACACTTCGTTATCGGTCTGCAGAGTCCGTCTGCGGCTGTATCTCATGAACCGTGACAGAAAATAAATACACTAGGAAGTCCATACAGCAACGTGATTTTCAAGGGCTTATTATCATTATATGCCTTTATATGTATAACTAGCTTCTGCCAGCGGTTTCACCCGCGTCCCATGGGAACTACTTGGCGCACCTGGATAAAAAGCCTACAGCTAATGGGCTAGGTATATAACACTGAAAGAATTTTTCAAATCGGACCAGTAGTTCCTGAGATTAGCGCGTTCAAACAAACAGACAAACTCTTGAGCTTTATATTCTAATGCAAAACAATAATTGTGATATTGGTAGGTATATAAAAATACATCAAATATAATACCTTAAGTGTTAATTTTGTAGTCTTAATAGGTTCTTGGTCATAAGGTATAAAGTTGCTGTGACATACGAAAGACAGACGGACATGATGAAAATTGCAATTTGGCAACGGGACCCTAAAAAACAACAAGTAAATCTATTTCAAAATGTTAACACGCGTGAAACCGCTGACCGAAGCTAGTTCATTTATAATCTTAATCGAATATTCTTCCTATCGCATGTGGACAACACAACATTACACCCGTAAAATTATGTACAGTCGACAGCAAGGTAATGTATGTACACAGATCTGATAAATTTCTGCGATCAATTTTCAACCTTATCACAATAGTGGAAGGTTAAGGTTCGTTTGGTAAAATTTGACAGATATGACAGATTTTGGGTACACTTGCTGTCGACTATACATAATTATTAAGGCACTAAAACCGTATTTAAAGAAACATTTGAATTGAAAAAACTCTCAAAGATAAACAACGCATCAAAAAATATTTTGGGCTATGTTGTTAAACCGAATGATAAAATCGACTCGCATCTTATGTTTTACTAGGTAAAATATAACAAAAAAAACATTTCATATTTCATACTTGTATCCTTATAACAAAAACATTGGGCACGAATTTGGCTCAACAATATTTGTGATACAAAATTATTGAGTGAAACTATGGACACCTTGGGTCCTTGATTTATATACTTTTTCCACTTTTACTTTCATCATTATTTTTCTCATGTTCCTCACCATGGCCTCCAGTTTCGTAAGATCGTTCTGGTTCCCATCAATTAATCAAATCGTTTTCATTCACATTATCTTCATTCAATAAGTTCAAAACTTCATTCGTTCCTGGTTCCTGTGTAATCCTCAGTGCTACCAACTTAGGGGTTTTCCCCCCAGATTTAGGGGGTAAATAAGTGAGATGAGTTTTTCTAGGAGCACGCAATGTTTAGGGATTTTTTGACTCCTTAATGTGTTTAAATTAATAAAATAAGTGTATTTATTTTTTAACCTAGCGACTTACAACGTCTTCTAATACGTAATTCTCCAACTTCTCCGCGGTGACTGGCGCTGCTGGCGGTTATTTTTGTGTATTTTTCACTTTGGTTTGAGTCCGATAAAAGAAAAAGTGTAGGTATGTATATAAAGTGGTTAAATCGATAACCTTTTTTTTAAGTGGGTTAAAATAGTACTTTTTTACTTTAATTACAACTGAAAACTTAAAACCTGCTAAAGCAAATAGTTTCTAAATTATTATTCATTTAAATTTAACGTTTTTAGTGGGAGAACTAAATGAATATGGCGATTTTAGGGGGTTTTGTTTGATACAAACTTTAGGGATAAATATTTCTGAGAGTTGGTAACACTGGTAATCCTGTCAATTCCTGTCTTTCTTACGTCGCTGTCTGCGAAGCGTTGTGATCGTCGTGCGACGTGAGAGCTACTAAATCTTAATTTTTCGTTAATATTGATAATTATTGAGTCATTAATCTTTGAATAGACTTCGTAATACCGTTTAGCCACTGGTAAGTACTAATTTATTTATTTTTATCCCATACCTTGAAAAAAAGAATTTCTCGTGAGCCGCCATCTTTCAATTTCAAACATTGAACTGTGAAAGTTTTTGTTTGTTATTCATTTTATTGACATATCAATAACAATAAATAATAATAATATGGCTGAAAACCATTTCCCTTTCATATTAATAAGCTAAATGTTAAGTTTATACTCGACGTTGTTGTTTGGTCGATCTTGTTTCCATGTTGTTTTCGATACCTATCACATTGTTTTTATTTTTATAATTGTTTACTGGAACCTTCAACATTTTGCGCTAATAATGCTAGATTCTGCGATTGTATAAACCTATCTTCCTACCTAGGCTGACCTCATAATAAAGTTGAGGTATGCTCATAAATATGTATACCTAAACAATAATATGCCAAGCTAAGCTTTCTGCGAACAGAAAAGTGATACGATTATGCAGCACAAAAGTATAACTGCGATGTTCGGCTCAATTTCAATTTGCCGATGTACTCTTTTATATACCTACCTACATTAGATTTTGTTAAACCTCATGCAAATGGCCGCCAAAAACCGCCGCCACCGCCATCAAACCTTGATAATCAAAATTGCAATTTACGCAATACCTTATAATGGTTTTATAGTTCTTAGTTCATATTAATTCCTAATTTTCATCTGTAAATTTGTTACAGTAAAAATATTACAACTAAATTAAGTTAGGTAGGTACAAACAAAGTAACCTTTGTTGGTCCTATTTTAAATTTTAACTCACTTAAATGCTTTTATTATATTGAAAATTAGCCGTTTTCACGCGGTTGCACTCACGTCTCTTGGGAAATACTGCCTGCCTGCCTGTACTGGATAAAATATAGCATAAGTTACTCGGTACAATGTAGCTTCACAACATTGAAAGAATTATTTGTATTGGTTCAGTAGATCCGGAGCCTATTCGTTACAAACAAACATCTGTATATACCTATTAACTAGCTTCTGCCAACTGTTTCACCCGCGTTCCGTGGGAACTACTCGACGGACCCGGATTAAAGTACCCTATAGCCTTCCTCAGTATATGGGCTATCTAACACTGAAAGAGTTATGCAAACAAACTCTTCAGCTGTATAATATTAGTATAGAAGTACAGATATAGAAGTAAAGATCAATCAACATAAACATACATACACACACATAAGTACTAACCACTTACCAACTTTCAAAGCGAAACAAAATTAATTACTTTTGAAATTTTCCAATATAGGAACAATTACATTTGCATACCTATCTTTATTATTTATTTTCAACCGACTTCCCAAAAAGGAGGAGGTTCTCAATTCGACTGTACCTTTTTTTTTTTATGTATGTTCACCGATTTCTCGAAGATGGCTGGACCGATATTCAAAATTCTTTTTTTGTTTGAAAGGGTGTTCTACACAGGTGGTCCCATGGTAAGGAAACCAGGATTTGATAATGGGATCCTGGAGAAATCGAGAGAACTCTTCAAATTTCATACGCTTTTTTACGTCGATGATATTATTACCGGAGCGACTGTCACTGTGGGTGGGTTGGTATGGGTATTAAACATATTATAGTTTTAGACCCGAAAACTTAAAAGCATAAAATAAAAAACGTTTTACAAAAAAACAAAACCGACTTCACAAAAAAACACTGAAAGGGATGAAAAAATGAAACTTTTCACATGGCTCTAGAAGTCGGTGGCAAAATAAACACAGTCAACAGACCTGCAGACACCGACTTCTAGAGCCATGTGAAAAGTTTCATTTTTTCATCCCTTTCAGTGTTTTTTTCTGAAGTCGGTTTTGTTTTTTTTTGTCTCTGTTCTAGTTCCATTTGTTCGTACATCTTTAGTCTTGCCGACTTTCAGATTTAGTTAAGAAAATCTAATCCCCCAGCTCCCTTTGCAAGTTTATGAATGTTAGAGACTACCCTGTATTCAAACTGCTTGCTTGTCATTTGATTACTAAGATAGGGCCCAAATTGAAAAATAAATAGCTCTATAAACTGATCATTGTTTTTTTTATGATAAAAGGACAGCAATTTCAAGTCTCATCTATACTATAATATTATAAAGCTGAAGAGTTTGATTGAACGCGCTAATCTCAGGAACTACCGGTCCGATTTGAAAAATTCTTTCAGTGTTAGATAGCCCATTTATTGAGAAGGCTATAGGCTACTTTTTATCCGAATGCGCGCAGTAGTTCCCACGGGAAAGCGGGTGAAACCGCTGGCGGAAGCTAGTGGTTTAATATTGTGTAACATTGTCCTTAATGTACAGGATATAATATTGATAAGCAACAAAACAACCCAGTGTTACAGATCTATTGTTATATGGGTGGGCAAATTGTTTCCATGGGATGAGGGTGAAACTGCTGGTGGAAGCTAGGTAATAACTATTTAACTTCTATTTTCAACAGACTATGTCGGAACCTGGGAGAGGACGCGCCCGTGCGCGTGCTGGAAGAGGGGGCGACAATGCCGGGCCGCCTCCCCGTAAACCCGGTGAACAGCAGAGGCCCCCTCAGCAACAAGGGCCACCTGGCCCCCGACCACAGCCACCATCTGCCTGGGGTGCTCCTTCGGTTGCACCACCAGTTCGAGCTGGTGTGCCCACACCCACGGCGCTGGCAGGCCGTGCCTCTCACAGAGCAACACCAACAACACATCAAGAACACCCTGGTGATGTAGATGTTCAGCAGAGAATGCTGAGCATGCAAATTGGTAAGACATTTTGTACTAAACTATCAAACTACAATAATAACATAAAATGCAAGTAACTTATTTTCTATTGTAAATGTAAATAGGTGCTGGTCAACAAGTTGGTGCTGGTGAAGGTGCCTCTGTGATTGGGCGTGGATCTCGGCGCGGTGGGGGCAGGGTTTTACCTGAACAAATGACGATTTTGCGCACACGCCCAACTACAATCCAGTCTAAGAAAGGTATGTTAATGACTAGACTAAATACACTTTTAATAATCAGGGGTCCGATTCAGGTAGGGTTATTTTTGTACTTAGGTAATTGGAATTAGGTTGAGTTATTTTTGCACTTGGTAATAATATACTATGCACCTGCTACTACCTAAAATTCTGTATACAGGTACTTCTGGAACAGTGATAGATTTGAAAGCCAATTATTTCACTGTTAATACAACACCCCAGTGGCGTCTGTACCAGTACCATGTAGACTTTTCTCCAGAAGAAGATAATACAGCTGTTCGTAAAGGCTTATTGCGCATACATGCAAACACTCTAGGAGGGTAAGTACTTGGCATTTTATGATTGCTCTTCTGTACTTTATCACACTACTTAAAAATATAAAATCTTGTCAACCTTAGGTACCTCTTTGATGGAGCAGTACTGTATACTGTTAAGCGCTTACACCCTGACCCATTGGAGTTGTACTCAGATAGGAAAACTGATGGTGAAAGGATGAGGATTTTGATAAAGGTAAAGTTAATTAACAATTAGTTTTTATGAAAAAAATTATTTAAATGCCTTTTTTACCTCTTTTTTTATAGACTTTTTATTGTCCCACTGCTGAGACAGGCCTCCTCTCCAATTGAGAAGGATTCAGTGTTAATCACCACTCTTGCTCACTGCGGGCTGGTGATATCGGACTTTATAGGCCAGGTTTCCTCAAGATGTTTTCCTTCACATTTTATCAGCCTCTGATGTCAAAGACACACTTAGAAAGTACATACAAACTTAGAAAAGTTGCACTGACTGAACATTTTTCTTTTTCAGTTGACATGTGATGTGAGCCCAGGAGATTATCACTACATTCAAATATTTAATATTATTATAAGGAAATGTTTCCAATTACTCAATCTACAACTCATGGGCAGGGATTACTTTGATCCTGTTGCTAAGGTATAAAGTTGTACTATATTTTTATATAAATAGTTTGTAGAACTCATAACTCAAGAATAGCTGAACCAATTTACTTCGTTTTTGACTTGTTCGAATTCTGTCCATCCCTAATAATAGAATGAATACTACAATGGCATGGAACCAGCCAATATTCTAAGCAAAAGATAGAAAAATTATAATATTTTGCAAATATTGATGAAATTTTAATTCTTTTCAGGTTGATGTTCCTGAGTACAGATTACAAATATGGCCTGGGTACAAAACCACTATCAACCAGTATGAAGATCGATTGCTGATGGTTACAGAAATTACTCACAAGGTAAATTAACATTAATATCATAATATGATAACTATGATTAAAGTCTATTGTGAAGTTAGTGAATAAATTTAATTATTGCTTTTCTACAGATTCTCCGTCTTGATAATGTGTTGCAAATGCTAAGCGAATATGCTGCCACTAAGGGCAGTAATTATAAAAAAATATTTTTGGAAGACATAGTTGGTGAGTGTCAACAGTAAAATACTACATTACAAGCATTTTTATATTTTTATCTAACAAACTTTTCTTTAATATTTATCTTCTAACAAACGGTTCTTTGTTTTAATGTTAGATGATAACCTATTTATAAAAGAAAAATATTGATATTATAGGCTTCCTTTTATTGGATGCTGAAGTATTACCCAAGATTAGAAGATAGTCTTACATATGCAACTATAGTAATTGAGACTAACCAATCTAATGAGCATATGATGGCAATGCCAAATAAATGACAATAAATAATGCTACAGTAGCGCAATATGATGGACATGGTTTACACAACCAGCCTTCTATGCATACTACATCTTGACGGTTTTTTTATACATTTTTTAAGGAAATTTTCCCCACTGACTTCAGATGGCATTTTTTTTTTCTTATTTCAGGTAAAATTGTCATGACTGATTACAATAAAAAAACATACAGGGTAGATGATGTATCATGGCAAGCATCACCAAAATCAACTTTCAAGATGCGAGATGAGAATGTTTCTTACATGGACTATTATCAAAAGGTATGTTATGGGGAAGAAAATCATAATTGTGATGAAACATTCCAATAAAAACATGTTACTATATGAAACTGTTTTTAGAAATATAACATCCGCATCCACGACGTCGGCCAGCCCCTGCTGATCTCGCGCTCGAAGCCGCGCGACATCCGCGCCGGCATGCCGGAGCTGGTGTACCTGGTGCCGGAGCTGTGCCGGCAGACGGGGCTGACGGACGACATGCGCGCCAACTTCAAGCTCATGCGCGCCCTCGACAACCACACCAAGATCGGTCCCGACATACGTATTCAGAAACTATTGAAATTCAACCAACGTTTGACTAGTTGCCGCGAAGTAGTTAAGGTATGTACTTCTTCCCCTGCTCCCAATTTATTCGGGGTTGGCGTCATGTTTTCCACTTCCATTCCTCTCTGTCAGCCATTGTACTAATATTCAGTTCAGTCCTGTTATCAATAAGTGTCCTCTTTCGGCCAATTTATATATTCTGATCAAACTGTTTGTTCTCTTTTTTTTTAGGAAATGGGTGATTGGTCTCTTACTCTTTCCCATGAACTTGTCACATTTAAAGGACGCCAACTTCCCCCTGAAAATATTGTCCAGGGAAATAATCACAAGTACCCAGCTGGCGACACTACAGAAGGATGGACAAGAGATATGCGGTAAAAATAAACATGATTTCAAATATTTTTTATCCCAAACCTTGTCCAGATCGTGATGCTATGATTATTCATGGATTCACATAACAAATCCATTTCAAATGTTTTTGTGTGGCCCATGATGTGATCATCTAATCAATTTCATCTGGGTCAGATGAGGGAATCTTTATATACTGTATATATTTTTTTAAAGTATTTCGATGTTTTCAGCTCAAAACCGCTACTGGATATATCACAATTGCCATCATGGGTGGTTATAACCCCAGAGAGACAACGTCGTGATGCTGAAGGTTTTGTTGATTTGATTATGAAAACTGCTGGAGCTGTAGGTTTCCGAATGCCTAAACCTGAAATAAGTGAGTAAATTGATGTTGAATCTATTGTCGTACATATATTACAACCAATCTATTTGAGTTTAAATATTATTGAAATTATTTTATTTTTAGTACCCATCAGGAACGATGGACCAATGGAGTACGCAAATGCTTGCGAGAATGCAATTGCTCGCAAGAATCCCGCTATGATCCTGTGTGTGTTGGCACGTAAATTTGCAGACAGGTGAGGCTTTTTATTTATGAGAGTGGAAGAACAGTGAAGTTTTACACGCAATAATAAATAGCTTTATTTAAATTAAACTTTCAATACCTCTGAACAGATTTTTCACTGAAATCTATTGCTCACCATGTTTACTATTTGCAGGTATGAAGCAATAAAAAAGAAATGCACTGTAGATCGTGCTGTGCCTACTCAAGTAGTTTGCGCTCGGAATATGACCTCTAATTCTGCCATGTCCATTGCAACTAAAGTTGCCATACAAATCAACTGCAAGGTATGATCAGTTCTTGTGTAAAATTCATGTCTGTTGTATAAGAACGACCCCCAAATGTAAATGTTATTTTGATATGATTATTCATCATGCTTGAATATTACTTTTGTTTCCAATGGTTTTGTTAGATTTCAATAGTTATTGCTATAGCCAGCAACAGAAATAAATATATATTTATGGTAATATGAATGACAAATTGTTTTCAGCTTGGTGGTGCTCCATGGCGAGTGGACATACCCCTGCAGAGCATCATGGTCATCGGCTACGATGTCTGTCATGACACTCGCTCTAAAGAAAAGAGTTTCGGTGGATTTGTTGCAACTCTTGACCGCCATTTGACCCGCTACTTCTCGGCTGTGAACTCGCACACCTCGGGTGAGGAGCTGAGTGCCCACATGGGCTTCAATGTCGCCGCATCTCTTCGCAGATACAGAGAAATAAACGGTAAGTCGTTTTGGAAGCATTCAAATTGTGTCAATAAATTATTCATGAATATGCTGGTGTATCCAAATTAGGGAATACAATAGGGAAATGTAGACACCATATTGCATTATATGATGCAATCCAAGCTGGAGTGCAACTATTGACTTCACATCAGTTGAATACCAGTGACAATATGTTTAGAGATGTTTTCATTGATTTTGCAGGTGCCCTGCCACAGAGGATATTTATTTACCGTGACGGTGTTGGGGATGGGCAAATACCCTATGTGCACAGCCATGAGGTAAGATCTTTCAGATCACATGCTTTTCTGATAAGTTTTTTTTATTGAACCAGTTTTCATTGACATGTATGCAAGAATGTGTGTATATCATGTATGCTGCTAATAAATAGAGCAACAGTTTCCTTAATAATAAGAAATTATAAAGATCGTAATTTTTCTAGGTGGGAGAAATAAAAAAGAAATTAAGTGAGATATATGCAGAAATGGAGTACAAGATGGCTTATACAATTGTTTCTAAACGTATCAACACTCGTATATTTTTGGACCGCGGCCGCAATGGTGAAAACCCGCGACCCGGTACCATTATCGACGATGTGGTTACACAGCCAGAACGGTAAGTTATCAAATAGAATTTACTTGATATGTATTGCCACAGTTGAACAATAATTTATTACTGTTCACTGTGTGTGTATTCAAAGTATTGAAATCTGTCAAAATATTTACATTTGTAGTATTTATGGTTTTACTTTACAGATACGACTTTTACTTGGTCTCACAAAACGTGAGAGAGGGCACTATCTCCCCTACTTCCTACAATGTTATTGAGGATACTACTGGACTGCACCCTGACAGGGTAAGCTTACATCTTTCTATTATTTAGTTGCATAGGTTATATTTTTTTGGGGAGCCCAGGGTTTGTATTCATGTAACTGACCAAGTGGCTGATTTGTCCTATTAATCAATTGATTTGTTTACCATCTGTGCCAAAAGCATAGTTACGTAGTATTATTATTTCCTTTTAAGTAACATAATTTTTCTTCTTTTTAGATGCAATGGTTGACTTACAAGCTGACTCACTTGTATTTCAATTGCTCTTCTCAAGTGCGTGTCCCGTCTGTGTGCCAGTACGCCCACAAACTGGCATTCTTGGCTGCAAACAGCCTTCACAGCCAGCCACATTACACTCTAAGTGACACCTTATATTTCCTGTAAATTTCATGTTCTCAATTTTGCCAATATTTTGTGTGTACAGACGACAGCAGGTCAACCTACCCGAATCTGTAAAATTTTGCCAAGCGAACCGAAGAAGCAAGTGGAAGGCTAATGTTCCACTATTGTGATAATGTTAAAAATCTATTGAAGAAATTTAACAGGTTGAAGAAGGTTGATATGCTGTACAGACAACAGCACATCAAGTTACCACAATCTGACAAATTTCTGCAATAGATTTTCAACCTTATAACAGTAGAGGTAGATTCGGTAACCGTGACCTGCTATTGTCTGTTAATGTAATGTGTGGATTAAATGAACATTTTAATATGGATATTCGAAGAATGTCTTCTAT
>NWSH02000008.1:8862931-8877988 GCA_002382865.2 Heliothis virescens
CCGAGCCGCCCCTATGTGCGAAGTGTGCGCAGCACACGGGGGCGGCACAAAAATTATGAGATTATTGGCGCAGCATGTGAGTTTCACGACGCGAGTGCCCCGGGCGTCACTTATTAAAATTATTTGTTGTATAGTCTTCAAACTAAAAAAATTTCGCGCTCGCTTCGCTCGCGCAATTTCAATCCTCCACACTTTTTCTGTGTTTATCGTTTAGTCATCAAACTAAAATAATATTCACGCCCGTTTCACTCGCGCCTTTTCAATGCTATCACTTCTTTTTCTGTGTTTACCTTTTACACATAAAACTAAAAAACAAATTCGCGCTCGCTTCGCTCGCGACATTTCAATACTCTCGCTTCTTTTTTCCGTTTATCTTTTAAACATAAAACTATTAAGAAAATACGCGCTCGCTCCGCTCGCGCCGAGGGTCGCGATGTAGTGTTTCGTAGAAAGGGGGTCTTGCCATAAAAAAGGTCGAAGGGGGAGCTGTCTTTTAAGGAATTATCAATGCCATAAAAAAGTGTACCTTCCTCAAAAAATATTTTGTCTTTCTCTCTGAAGCAATATTTTGCTATAGACATTGATGGTACACTAAAAGAATTTCCGTTGAAAAATTTTATAAATCTTCGATTAAACATGAAAGATTTTTCGCTCTCACAATACTCTTGAGTTAAAAAGTATATTAGTAGTAAAGCTGCCGAAATATTTGTATTTACTGTCTTAACCCTTGTCCTCAATCCTCAAAGTCCCCAATGAAATCATTTTTTTTTACTTTTTTTTTGGAACCTGTAAAAAGTCAGGGGCGGCAAAATTGTCTTCCGCCCCGGGCGGCGTACAGCCACGCTACGCCACTGGGTAAACTATAGCCAGGGTTGGGCAGTATTTGAATTACTTGTAATTAAAATACGTAATTGAAATACAAATACGTATTTGGTATTTGTATTTCAATTACTTCCTTAAAATGTAATTTGTAATTCGTATTTCAAATACCTGACAACGAAGTATTTTGTAATTAGTATTTCAAATACTTGAGGCTTCAAAATACATTTTAACATTAAAATACATTTAAACTTCATTTAGCGATCGTGAGTGTGAGTGCGAGGCGAGAGTGCAATGATGGTAAAGCAGCTATTAGAGTTGGCAACACTGCACTTGTTATCGGAAAAGCGGTTTTTGAAAAATCAACAAAATTAAAATTTCATTCACTTGGTTCAGTATTTTTTATGTTATGAATGAGCATTTTTCGCTTATTGTTTACGTGAACCATGTTACTACGACCGGTAATAACATAGTCCAAGTAGACAAAGATTTCTATTAATATTCTAATTCTAGTGCACATCATGTAAGAAAATTAGGTATTGACAAGAATTTGGGTAAAATTTTTGAACTAACAAAGGGTTAAAATGTTGGTTTTTTAAATAGTTTTAGTAATTATGTAATTTGTATTTTGTATTTCAATTAAAAATGGCTAAAATACTGTATTTTGTATTTTATATTTCAAATACCTTACCTAAAGATATTTTGTATTTTGCATTTTAATTACTTGCGATACTGTATTTTGTAATTTGTATTTCAATTAAAGCAAAGCATGTATTTTGCCCAGCCCTGACTATAACCAAAGCATGACAGCAACCATAGGTACTTATCACGAAAACATGACGTTATAAACTATTTAGGTTTTTTTTTATATCTTCATTCGATTAGCTATTGGCCCAGCGCACAATCGGCACAAAGCAGCGCAGACCATGTTCCATCGACATTATTTTCATTGAAATTTAGTGCATTAAAATAAGAAGTATTATAGTATACTTATGTGTGACAAAACTTGTGTTGCATTTAATTTAGGATAACTATTTTGTAAATGTACAGACGATAGCAGGTCAACCTACTTAAATCTGTCAAATTTGATGAATCGAACATTAACCTTCCACTATTGTGATAAGGTTGAAAATCTATTGAAGAAATATGACAGATTTGAATTTTGTGGTAGGTTGATGTGCTGGCGTCTGTACCTACCTATATTGATCAAGATTAAATTCTAATTTGTCATGAAGTCGTATTGGCTTACTGCGGAATTCAATATTCTGTCTATCTCTGGATTTGCTTACTAAAGATAGGAATTTGACATTACTTGTATGAGGCTAATGTCAAAATTCTATCTTTAGTAAGCAAATCCAGAGATAGATAGGTCATTGGGAACGGCCATTAGTGGTTGAAGCACTTATCTCTCAAGTAGGTACGAGGTACGAGTTCGATTCTGAGTCAGACACATGCCAATGTAGGAACTTTGAGGAAGTCTTATATCGGCAATCCACCTTGATTAAGCGTGGTGTTTGATGCGAATTCATTCACTGCATCAGAAGAGGCCTGTGCTCTGCAGTATTACAATAAAGACACTTTATGATAACTATGTACTCACATAATATCATCAATCATTTAAAACTTAAAGATAAAAAAGAGATGTGCAAATAGCCACCCAGATGACAAGTCTTTTCAAATAAATACCTAAGAACCTAGTCCACTCAAGGTGTGTGCATCTGAGCGGGGCCCACAACGGCCAGAGCCTGCCGGGGCTGCGGAATTGTACGAACGAGTTACCGCGCCACTGGCACTCAAAGGGCTCCAGAAGGAACACTGTGGGTTTTAGCAGTAAAATTCTGACACTCCCTCACGCTATCACCCACAACGGGAGGGGTCATCTGATGATTTCCCAATATTTCCCATCGATAAAAAAAAGCTATCGCATCTACAATCTTGTCTTAGTTTCTACTAAATCTAATCGTAAAAACATATTTCTGAAAAAATAAATTTAAAAAGACGATTTATTGTTAAGTCTACGTTTTACATTTTAGATGAAATAGATATGCCTTAATATTAATAATATTATTTTCAATTAGACAAGGTCCCCAGATTGGGTTTCCCGCCAATTTGAGCCAGCCACCATGGTTTTCCTCTCTTTCTTTCGGCTTGAGGGCTACTCCATACGCAATTTGTGGTTTTTGTTACTGCCCTGCATCTACTTCACTGTAAATATAATGTCTGTAATAAAATTTGCCCAAACTTAACCAAGAATTGGATTTACGCATTTTCTATTGATTGTTTTCGCGAAATTGACTCATGTAAAGAGGTTAAATGAACCGGTCGATAAGTATAACGAGAGTTAGAAAAATGTTCGCTGAAGGGTGGTAGCGTGCATTGTTCCGTACCTCGCACGGATTTCTCGTGCAATATAAACATAAGTAGGTATACCGGTATTTTTACGTACCTTCTATCTATAACACAGAATAGGCATGACGACNTAGTGCACATCATGTAAGAAAATTAGGTATTGACAAGAATTTGGGTAAAATTTTTGAACTAACAAAGGGTTAAAATGTTGGTTTTTTAAATAGTTTTAGTAATTATGTAATTTGTATTTTGTATTTCAATTAAAAATGGCTAAAATACTGTATTTTGTATTTTATATTTCAAATACCTTACCTAAAGATATTTTGTATTTTGCATTTTAATTACTTGCGATACTGTATTTTGTAATTTGTATTTCAATTAAAGCAAAGCATGTATTTTGCCCAGCCCTGACTATAACCAAAGCATGACAGCAACCATAGGTACTTATCACGAAAACATGACGTTATAAACTATTTAGGTTTTTTTTTATATCTTCATTCGATTAGCTATTGGCCCAGCGCACAATCGGCACAAAGCAGCGCAGACCATGTTCCATCGACATTATTTTCATTGAAATTTAGTGCATTAAAATAAGAAGTATTATAGTATACTTATGTGTGACAAAACTTGTGTTGCATTTAATTTAGGATAACTATTTTGTAAATGTACAGACGATAGCAGGTCAACCTACTTAAATCTGTCAAATTTGATGAATCGAACATTAACCTTCCACTATTGTGATAAGGTTGAAAATCTATTGAAGAAATATGACAGATTTGAATTTTGTGGTAGGTTGATGTGCTGGCGTCTGTACCTACCTATATTGATCAAGATTAAATTCTAATTTGTCATGAAGTCGTATTGGCTTACTGCGGAATTCAATATTCTGTCTATCTCTGGATTTGCTTACTAAAGATAGGAATTTGACATTACTTGTATGAGGCTAATGTCAAAATTCTATCTTTAGTAAGCAAATCCAGAGATAGATAGGTCATTGGGAACGGCCATTAGTGGTTGAAGCACTTATCTCTCAAGTAGGTACGAGGTACGAGTTCGATTCTGAGTCAGACACATGCCAATGTAGGAACTTTGAGGAAGTCTTATATCGGCAATCCACCTTGATTAAGCGTGGTGTTTGATGCGAATTCATTCACTGCATCAGAAGAGGCCTGTGCTCTGCAGTATTACAATAAAGACACTTTATGATAACTATGTACTCACATAATATCATCAATCATTTAAAACTTAAAGATAAAAAAGAGATGTGCAAATAGCCACCCAGATGACAAGTCTTTTCAAATAAATACCTAAGAACCTAGTCCACTCAAGGTGTGTGCATCTGAGCGGGGCCCACAACGGCCAGAGCCTGCCGGGGCTGCGGAATTGTACGAACGAGTTACCGCGCCACTGGCACTCAAAGGGCTCCAGAAGGAACACTGTGGGTTTTAGCAGTAAAATTCTGACACTCCCTCACGCTATCACCCACAACGGGAGGGGTCATCTGATGATTTCCCAATATTTCCCATCGATAAAAAAAAGCTATCGCATCTACAATCTTGTCTTAGTTTCTACTAAATCTAATCGTAAAAACATATTTCTGAAAAAATAAATTTAAAAAGACGATTTATTGTTAAGTCTACGTTTTACATTTTAGATGAAATAGATATGCCTTAATATTAATAATATTATTTTCAATTAGACAAGGTCCCCAGATTGGGTTTCCCGCCAATTTGAGCCAGCCACCATGGTTTTCCTCTCTTTCTTTCGGCTTGAGGGCTACTCCATACGCAATTTGTGGTTTTTGTTACTGCCCTGCATCTACTTCACTGTAAATATAATGTCTGTAATAAAATTTGCCCAAACTTAACCAAGAATTGGATTTACGCATTTTCTATTGATTGTTTTCGCGAAATTGACTCATGTAAAGAGGTTAAATGAACCGGTCGATAAGTATAACGAGAGTTAGAAAAATGTTCGCTGAAGGGTGGTAGCGTGCATTGTTCCGTACCTCGCACGGATTTCTCGTGCAATATAAACATAAGTAGGTATACCGGTATTTTTACGTACCTTCTATCTATAACACAGAATAGGCATGACGACTTTTTTTTACTAGCCTTTTTTATCGTCCCACTGCTGGGCACAGGCCTCCTCTCACACGGAGAAGGATTGAGCATTAATCTAATTAGTCCGCCTTTTTGATAATAAGAAAATATTGCATACGTAATTTTTCGTTTTTCATCTAAACAAATAATTACGAACTAGACCGTTGAAATTGCGCGTGACGTCACGCCTTTGTACGATTTTTGCTTAGATGTGAAGTCAGGACCCCCCATTCCTCAACTATAATATTTATTATCTTTGTTATAATTCATAATTTTTAAAAACAAAAAATACCTGTCCAACATTTTTCAATAATCTAAATTACGGACTAAATGGATTTGCTTGTTTTTTTACCCTGTCGTCATCCTTATTACCAAGTTGTAGAGCTCGTTCTGTACAAAATTCCCTTTCAGAAACATTTCCGTGTTTTCCTCGACGACATACCCCAAGATAGATAGCCTTGATGACATCGCAACTATATCACAATCCAACCAATTATCATGTCCATAAAAATCGTGATTTGGGGTACGCTTCCCCACCGTTTATGTAAATTTAAAAGGTATGCATGTTAGTATGTACCTTTATAGGTCGGTGGATAAGGTATCGTGACTCTCGCTCGGTAAGTCTGGCTGAAGCCTCGAGGCATATCACGCTACGTTCCATCCAAAGCGTACTTAACTACACTAGTCGTCTTCTGCTCGCCACGATATACTGACTTCTTTTTACTTTAGTGTATCAAGACCTGGTTTACCATGGAGTTGTGTAAGTTTTTCAGCCTAGACAAGTCTGGAAACCAACCTGTGATATTTTAGGTAAATAAATGTACGTACTAGTGAGCTCACCTGCAATTCAATTTGTTCAGATGGAGGCAGACGTTGGTAACGATATAGTAACGAGTCTAAGAAGTGATCTCGCTGGGCTCCAGTATAAGCGGGATAAACTGATATCTGAAGTAAGCAATAATCATTAAGTATTATATGTCTCATACTTCACTTTAGTTATTTTTTTATAAATTATAAGTACATAACACTACATACTTTGAAATGGCTGCAGCTTGTTCATGTCTTATTACAGAACAGTGATCTAAAAAACCAAATGTTATCCCGAGATCAGAGAATACTTGAACAACAAGTAGAAATAGACCATCTCCGTGAACAGAATGCTCGCCAAAATGCCATCATATCGTCTCTTAGGAAGAAGATTCAAGATCTCGAAGAGATCCAACGAAATCTCCAAACATCCCAGGGGCGCAGTGAAATCACAGTTCAAACCCTACAAAGAGACAACCGCTACTGTGAAGAAAAGATTAAAGATTTGGAAAAGAAATTGCGTTCTCTTGAGTTAGAATGCCACAGTGAAGAACAACAAAAGGAAAATGCTCGCTGCCAGTTCCACGATCTTATACGTCGTATGTCTGCGGCTTTGGAATCTGACTTTTGCGATACTGCGCATACACATTCCCCGGAGAGTTTAATTATAAAAGCGGCTGAACTTGTTCAAGAAATAACTCGACTGAAAAACAAATGCCTGAATACAACAGAAAACTTATCGACCGTCGAACAAGAACTAAGGAGTTGTAGAGATGCTCTAGAGAGGTCTAGCAATGACAAGGATATAATGCAGAGGCAAATATCAAGCCAACTTCTAGATATCGAGAGACTCAAACAAGAAAAAGAGTCTCTTTGTGTCCAAAACAGAGTTATCGAACGAGAACTGCATGAAGCAAGAGAAAAGCTGTCACACTGTTCCAAAAACTTAAATGTTGTTACTGATAATGTCAACCAAAATGAATCTATTATAATTCAACTAAAAGGTAAATTTTATAATGTTATGCATATGAAACTGAAAACAATTTTATCTTAAATGTTGATTATTTACTTTTCAGAGGATTTACGTCATCGAGACGAAAAATATCAAAGGCTTCACGCAGAATACCGCAATACGATGGAGTCACTGGCTATATTACTGAGTTTGCCGACACGATTTGTAGAAGCTCATGAAAGTACTATAAAAGACAGAATTCGCGAGATATTAAGTGAAAATAAAGACAAATCCGTAGTAAGTGAACTATCAGTTAATACGCAGTATCTGCCTATCCCTTTATTTACAATGTTTGGGTAAGCTTCTAGTCTAACCGGATACGAACAAGCCATTTGACCTCCTTAACCCATTTACCCGGTCAACCAGATGCCCTCTGTATATCCACCAAATTATATCATGTTACCTCTAATTTCGTGTTACATTTTATCGTCACTAAAACAGACTCCACCTAGTGTATTTTATTAATTTAATAGATACCTAACCTTGAATTATATTATAGCAAATAGACGCGTTGCGCGATAAGCTGGGCATGGAGTCCCAACAGTTGGGCAGGACGGCACACTTGCATGACCAAGCTACGACGCGCGTGCGCATACTGGAAGACGAGCGGAACATGCTCGAAGCTAAAGTGCACAAACTGGAATCTGAACTCAACGCTCAGGAACTGTCCAGAGAGAACTTACGCAAAGATAAGGCCAATGTAAGTATAAACAGGAAACTATAGTCCATAGTAGGTGTAACTAGCTGTAGTTTATAATATTACTGTCTTTTATCTACTTATTAATTTCACACATATATCAATCTGTCAGCTGCCTAATGTGAAAACGTGTGAAAGTGTTTGAATTTACATGTTTAATGACAATCGGAATAAATACTGCCTACACGTCGCTAGTGGTGGACCCTTGGGCTACCTGAAGCTGAACCTATCTAATGGGTATGGATGGTAAACTTGCACTCAATCATGAGGAAACGTTTAACTTCCAAGAAATTTGAATTAATATTTTGTTACAGTTCGTTGCATTCTTAGAACGTCTAAGCCGAACACTAAATATGGATGAGTTAACCCAAGACATTGGCATAGAATTGCATACTGAATCTATTATACATCGTGCCGAGCAGTTGGCGAGGCTTGAGAGCGATAAAATTGTTGACAAGGTTAGTAGGTGGTACGGACGTAGGTACAGGTGGGCCAGAGTCGAGCTCAGAACTCGCCTAACAATGTGTCATATGAAATTCTTCTTTCTTTTACTTTGCATGATTAAACAAGAAAATTGTATCGTGTTGATAACAGATACTTTATATCAAATGGGTTTTATTAAGTGTAGGGTGTTTACGATACATTACCGTAAATATTTGCGTAGATGTAAAGCAGCCCCGTACGTAACAAAAAACCATTACCATCTGAATTACTTTGGAACACCTCCTTAGCTACGTAAGCAATGAAATAACTATAACATGTACAATATAATGTTACCTTCACCTTTACCGCGTGTCGGGTTGTACAGTCAATGTTGCAACTTGTACATACAGAAAGTTTGTCGTGTGTTTTGTCTGTGTGTTAACTCGTATGTATTTTGTGTAGATGCTATATTACGGATACTATGGCACGCTGCCCAGACTGCGCAGAGAAAGATCTTTCCATGACTTGCCATATCTTAAAGAAGTAAGATTTGCACTTTAACCAAATGTAATGGCATTGCTTACCTACTAGAAAGCAGTCATACAGTAATTTGAGAGCCACAAACGATCCATCAGTCCTAACTTAATTATTTGGCTAATCATTATTCTGCACAGTACCTACATAATTTGACACCAAATCATTAAAATGACAAAAATATTAAGCTCACGTAATGACATCGTAATTTGCATCACTCCGCTAATCAAGTTATTCAAATTCAATTAAGTAGATCAGATACATGTTAGTCTTCATCTTAGTAGTTACTAAGTCAATTATATTGTTTGTTTTTTTTAGTAGATTAATATAAGAAGTACTTATGTAAAAAATAGTATGGATACAGGTTGCATTTGTGCTTTTATTTAACACCAGGTAATATTTGCCAAATGAAGGATTATTCAATTGAGGAGACACTTTTTATAAAATAGTGCACGTTTGAAAACTTTTTGCAAAGTTAGCTACTTTTAACCGAGGTGACTTTGAATGTACAGTCGTCGTCGGTAGCACACGCGATGACGCGATGTTGGCTGCATAATCATCGGGCGACAAACGCCGACCAGTCACGCGTACACTTTGCATGTCAGCGCTGATTTATCGACCAACTTCTGTCATTTACTACAAAAAAACGTTTCGGGGTTTCAGACCGCCGTAGTTTACCAGTTACAAAGACGAATAAGGATTTTGAGGGAACAGCTACAGAGAAAGGATCTGCATTTAGATTTGCTTCGACGGAAACTAAGTGTCCAAGTAAGTTGTCTAATGAAGTACTTATGCATAAAGTATAAAGTGGTTTTATAGTCTTTGTACTTATATGTATTTGGCTTTAGTTTAGAAAATCGTATATACTGAAATTGTTGTGTAAACGCCAGGATGAGAGTTGTCGCGTCCGCGCCGTGCTGCAGGCGGAGCGCGACGAGGCAGTGGCACGCAACAAGAAGCTCGCGCGCCAGTGCGACAAGCTGCAAGTACAGCTGAGTGACGCACGCGCGCAGATCCGCGACCTCAACGCACAGCTTGTCGACGCCGCAGAATATAAGGTACGCACCATACCCAACTACTCCCAACAGCTTTTATTCCATGTTGTGTTTAGATTTTTTCAATAAACGTACCCTTTTTTTATCGATGGGAAATTATCAGATGACCCCTCCCTATGTGGATGACAGCGTGAGAGAGTGTTAGACTTTTACTGATAAAACCCACTTTGTTCCTTCTTAAGCCCGTTGTGTATCTGGGCCGCGGTAACTCTTTCGAACAATGCCGCTGCCCTGGCAGTCTCTGGCCTTTTCATTCTTTTAACGTTTCTAAATGACTTCACACAATCGAAAGACACCAAGAAATAAAAGAAATTACCTAAATATAATTCATGCAACTGCAACGGCAAGACAAAATGCATTGGCCATTGAGTCATTTACTTTAACTTCATAGCCAACTACAACGAACTATTTTGCGCTTGTCTTATTGTTGTTACCTTTTATCTACAAAATAACAAATTATGACAAGGTGCAATCTTAGATCTGTGGAACTACAAAAGCAAACAGCCAGCGTATCACTGTGGGATACCGTATTTGCATACAAGGTTGAAGTGATTTGTTTAACAAAACCATGATCTCATTTATTACAGTTGAACTTTATAAAACGGATGGCTTTATTCGTATCATCACGGTTTACCTATCCCACAATGGTTTGCAGACGTTATTATGCACCAATACAAAGACATACTTATTGTTTTAAAAGCTGGGTAATAGCTTAGATCCACCATTAATTATAAGGTCACCAGGTTAGGAAAATTACCTATATTATACCATTACGTCTTGCCAGTTATAAATTTATCAAGTAAAATATAGATAGATAGATAATAGTAATCTATGTGTACAACAGATAACTTCACTGGAGCGCGCTCGCAAGGTGGAAGAGTTACAAAAGAAGTTAGAGGAGGCGGAGTTACTGCGCGTGCGGTACAACCGCAAGGTGAACGTGCTGAAGGAGCAGGTGCGCTCGACGGGCGAGACGTTCGAGCAGGAGCGCTCCTCCAGCGACCACCAGATCAGCGTGCTGCGCGACGACCTGGCGCGCACCAAGGAGGCGCTCGCAGACTGCCAGCGGAGAGAGGCGCAGCTCACTAGCTTCAGGTTACTCTAAACAAATATCCTTCCCACGGATTTAATCATTTCGTGACGGAATGATTTCGTGTACTGAAAAAAGGGTCCACAAGGGCGCTTTGTTCCTACTAGGTTGTAAAATGGCAAACACTAAATCTACAATATTTACCTTCAGGAACTCGATAGCGAAGCTTCTAGGCATCCTAGTTCCCGTGTCGGTGTCGGACTTCGAGATGGTGTCCCGGCTGCAGAAGCTGATCGACGCGCACCACGACTTCACGGTGGTGTCGCGCCGGTACGACGACCCCGCGCTGCTGCGCGCCTCCTCCCGCTCCCCGCCCCCCTCGCGCTGCAGGACTCGCACACCTGACAGGTACTGCTTTATTGAGCTTTGAGACACCATAAGTCTAGCTTCATTTGATCTTTAATAATACCCATGATCAAAGCATAGGATATTGTACCTTGGTTCCTAGATTCCATTAAGGTTCCAGCAACTTTATATTTTGGCAAGAATAGTAGCAGCACCAGCAGTGGCAGTTTATTTCTAAACATACATGTTGAAGATATTAAAAAAAAATGAACTGGGCAATCCCAGCTACGATTCTTCACAAACAAAAGCATGAAAATGTTTGGCATAGATATTGCTAATAGTATACATATAATTGCAGGTCACTTCGTTACGACGACTCAGGGTATGCAGATCCCGCCTTTGAACTAGACGACGAAATATACAAGGCACGAGCGGGCTTGTGACACGCGAGGCGCCGCGCTCGCTTTTAGACCTGAAACACTATTATACCCAACCTAATAATAACTCAAGTACCACTGTGACAAAGACAATAATATTTTTGCAAGTACGTAGCTGAAGCTGCTGAAACTAAAGTCGACAACAATTTATTTCCACAGTCATGATCGCCGAAGGCTTTAAAAACCCGGTCACCTACAAATTCTCATGAAATGGAATAGGTAGTCCAATCCTACTGCGCGCCAGTTGTAGGCATTAATCTCGGTGTGCAATGTTACGTAGCCGCTACTTGCGTGAGTTTATTGTCGTGTGTTGTAAGTGGTCATACCGTAGTCAGATATATTGGTTCATTAAAACAAACAACGTCTGCTGGCCCCCCAAAATCTAGAACGCGAAATTGAATTAGTCTTTCAACATTCTTCTGAAACTGCATTTCGGGGTATTGACACTAATCGCAGCATGAAACTTTTGAAACAATTCCTTTATCCATTACTTGTTCATTGTCCATTACGAGGGGTGTTGAGAGGCCAGTGACGATTTTGTGAATAAAACTTGTAACAGTAACAAACTATAATATCTAGCCATGCCTTGTCGTGGTAAGTTGATACTATAATAAAGAATTATTTTTGGTAAAAATAGGTTGCTAGCAATCGTGATTTAAATGGTGAAATAAGTTTTGTAGTTTGGTAGTAAAAGCTAGATTAACTAGGCACCTTAAAATAAGATTATGTAACTTGATAACCAGGTGGACTTCTTACTGTTACAAGTTTCATAATATACCGAATTCCTTTGTTCCTTTTGTATCCTATAAAAAATCTGAAAAAAATTGTATCCAGGTCGAAAATAGCGGGCTAACAGCGGTTAGCAATGTCTGTCATCGAATTAACTTCGTGTGTAAATCGTGGTCGAATACTATTAAATTAAGTATTCTAAGTCACCGTTGAGTATTAGTAACGCGATACTCATTTTAGTACAAAAATTATCAGCATCTAAGTTCCTAGTCCTTATCAATTTCATGATTTTTTACTTGTTTTCCTGCAGGTCAAATGTTGAAATGCTATTTTTATAAGGAAATAACACAACAAAATTACAGTTTTGGAATTCCAAGTATAACTACAGTATCATTATACTCAAACAATTATGTCTAGCCGAAAAAAATCAATCGATCTAAAATATTCGGCTGACGTCTTAACTTACCACCTACGCATTAATATATTTTTTAGATAAATGTTACACATTAAGTAGCTACTATATAATTGTATGTAAGACAAGGAAGTCATAATTATCTTAAGATTGTAAAAACGACTTACGTTTTCCGTCGTAAATACTCTATATCGATATTAATATACATAGTCTGCTATTTTTTTGCTGTTACATATCTTTAGTTGTAAGTCTTCCATTACTTTTCCAAGCTTAGAAGTTAAGTTTTATTCTATTGTACTTATCTATTTAGTGAGCGTTTTAAGCCTTAAGTCTTTAAGTGTATATCTGTGCAAAATGAAACTAACTCTATGCAGCAGAAACAAATTCATTATTGAAAAAGATGTATCTCTACAATGTCGTGAAAAGGACATACCTAAGTGAATAGTTAATGTGTCGTAGAAAATATACCTACCTGCATGTGTAATTTAGATATCCTCGATATACTTACCTTTAAATATGTAAACTATGACTGTCATATTGTCATCTTATTTATTATAAACATCCTATTATCGTAAGTATTTTAAAATTAAGCAATTCCACAGTGCAATTATTAGAATTTAAGAATCTATTTATTGTAGTTTTAAGTGAGATGTTAGCTGGATATTATTTAAATATCTCAAAATACACGTCATTGATGTTAAAAAAACGTTTTTCAATTATTATTCAAGTGAATTTCACACCGTTTGTCCCTATAGATACCTACTTGTCCTATGCTCAAAGACATTAAACAATGCCTATCCTTATCATCTGACCTTCCAAAGCAAAGATCAATATCACGAACTTTCAAAATTATCACGAGTTACTTTTATAATATAGATACATACATACCTAAAGACCTTATCCATTAAGCTGTGCACGAGGTCTCGGGTTCAATTCCCGGGGTCGGGCCGAAATCGCTTTTTTGGGTTTTAGAAACTTTCACAAAGCAGCTCTTGGAAGTTGGTGATTGATACACCCGTGCATCGGAGAACACGTTAATGTCGGTCCTGCGCCTAATCTCTCTCCGGTCATGTCAGATTGCCAACCCATCGGGTTATGAGAGTGAGGGAATAGGGAGTGCACCTCTGTCTGCGCAAATGCTTGTGCACTATAATATGTCCTGCGCAGCCGGCTGATCTCCCTATATGAGAATAGCCACCGTGGCCGACAATCGGCTAGGACGCCATCATCATCCATTAAGCACGAAAGTGGTAAGGATGTAATACCTTAATACCTACCTTTGTTTCAACAATAATATATAAAAAATACTTTTCTTCGAATTATAAGATAGCTGTAAAAAATAATAATTTATTGCACCTACACTACAGAGGGCAGTCGCTAATAAATTTATATTTTAATTTGTCTAACATTAAAATTCCTTCCGCACAAAAATATCGAAGTATTAATGCGTATGTATGTAGGTACGTAACATGTAATTATTTATAATTCTGGGCTATCTGTAATTGCTACTTACATACAAAATTTTCGTCCGCATCCAGTAAATAAATAGGTATGTATGTACTGTACATACATAATTGAAATAATTGCTTTATTTATTCCATTTTTTCGACACACAGGATCGATATGACCAGTAAGATCTAATTAGCATAACCACTTAAAGTTAGCTGGCGACTGCTTGTTGGTTTTTGTATGATTTATCTAGATAATATACGCTATGTAACTAATTACGTTCAATGATAATAAGACACGGAGAATTATGTTTCGTACAAAGTAAACCAACAACGCTATCAATCATTAATTCAACCTCGACATGTGGACATACAGAGCATATTGTTTCTTAGATCTATGTTTGAATTGAAACAAAAATATTTAATAGAAATATTTTTCTTAAAGTAAAAGAAAGCAGAGCTTTTAACTAGTTTACGTTCAATTCTCGAAGCAAAAACAGATAGACCAGGGTCGATAATTTTTGAATAAAAAAAAATTGTAGTGGAATGAAACCTATTCCAAAAGGAAGAGAATATGATAAAAATGGAAGAAAAAATAAATTCCACTCCATTCGTGGTCGGGAAGTGGGAGGGGGGGAGCTTTTAAGGGTAAAAATCGGTTTATCGCGATTTTCGGCGAAACTACAAGTCCTATAGAAAAAAGTTGAATGACGAAGTTGTAGGTAATAAAAAGATCTACAACTTTTGTATTTCAACTTTTTTCACATACCTCATAATTTTTGTAGAAAATTCAAAAAACTAAGTTTTTGGTTTTTTATTTTTATCTTCTACAAAAAAAGTTTTTTTCTTACCAAATTT
>NWSH02000008.1:8904991-8916187 GCA_002382865.2 Heliothis virescens
GCAAAGCAAAACGGCCGACGGAAACTGTCTGGGAGTATTGGCGACTTATTTTTAAGGATATTGCCTAAAATATACGTAAAAATCAGCTTTGAGAATTTACGTGAGGTAAGTAATCTTTTTATGTACCTTGATTACCCGATACCTGAAAATTGGCCGTCTGAGCAAGCTAGCCGATAGGCATGCGTTCTTAGTACATACTAACACTACTCAATCGTCCACATTTCCTTCGTCAGAAAATACGTGACGTCTGGTGGCCCTGGGATCTTGGGCCATGTTCCTATTCTGAGCTGACGCCCGTTGTGTGATATTGACCTTTTCAATCACCATAAAATGGTGTGTTATTTACCTAATTTTCCTACCAGAATGAAGTACCCAGAAAAAGCTGACCTATCACGTTAATAAGTGACATGTTAATCATTTCGAATAATGCGATCGAACGAAGTTTGAGGACCATATTATTACAAACTTATCGGTAAGTAAACAAATACTACCACGTGCTCTGAAGATATACTGTAGGCACAACGGTCTTGGTTTGTGATGTAACTTTGTTATCATCGTAAGTAAATAACGCGAACCGCTGCTTATCCTTGAGAAAAAATAATAATTTAGCGATAAGTTCACCTTAATGAAACGCTCTGATTATTACACTAACTGTAGCATTCACTACGTAGTTCGATATCTTAACATTCCAATGACTTAAACTATATACCAGACTTAAAATATATACCAGAGATAGCATATTCACTATTCTATGTAGAATATCTAGTATTGGTTTTTGCGTAGCCACTCGCGCAATGGTCCGTGAACATACAAAAAGTTTGAGGAGAACTTACCTTCGTAGAAGTCGTATGTGCACATAGTCTTGCCGGTGACAGTGTCGTACGGGTCCTCGGGATCGGCCAGCCCCTTCAGCTCGCGCGCTAGCCGCTTGTCCAACTTTGCGGGCCTTTGGATATTCTTACCCAGCACCGTCTGGAATACATACAGTCACATAATTAGCATATATCTACTTATAATGTAGCCGTTTTCTATGTAGACATATGAAGTGCTTCATAAAATAACTATTTGATTGAATACATACTTCTAATCCTACATGATATGGTCAGATAATTTCTATTATTAGCACACAATTCAATTAAAGAGTTGGAATGTATTACTTCAAGAGCTCTTGAGGAAACTCTTTTGCAATAGCAGAAACAAGGGGAAACACTTTTATGCAAAGACAGAAATCCCCTATATTTACCTGCATGGATAAAACCGTCATTACTGTCTCTGGTACTTATAATATACCTTTACATGGTCTTTCTGGTAGTTGGCCAGAACAGAACAGCGAACAGTTCGATTTATTGTCGGAAAATTAAATGAATGAATTAATGAAGTGACAAATATAACGTACCAGTTCTAGAACATTCCTGAGGGCGCCATCGACCGCCTCCTCAGAGATGACGACAGTGCCCCCCTCGTACCCGATGCCGCCGCACGTGCCGATTCTGAAGAACACGGGGTCCCGAACCTTCGCGTGGTACATCAGCTTGATCACCTCGTGAAGTAGGATGCCCACCGACGGTATACCCATGCCGTGCTGCTCGAACAACAATCCTTTAGATAACTAGATATAATAAAACTAACTATGGTCAAAAAAACCTCGAGCAATTATTTTGTAATAGCGAAATCTTTTTAATAGGTTCCCATTTTACCCTTTGGGTACCTACGGAACTCTAAAATTATCCAAATATTATTTTTTGTTATTTCCACCCAAATCCACTTCTTTATTTGATTGTCTGTTACGAATAAAACCTTATACACGAGTATAAGTGTCCTTCGAAGTACGGATCAAATTGAACAGGGGTGTAGACAGAGTCATTTTATCTTTTGACTTCAGAATATCAAATCGGTCAAATTTTGAACGGGTCAAATATCATGGCTAATTTTCACAACAATTTCGCATTGTGTTTAAAGAAAAATTCATGAAAAAACAATCTAGCAGGGCTATTGGTGCATTTTAATTTTGTGGGTGTTTTTGAAGAGTTGATCTTTTCGTAGGTACCTACCTAATACTTTTACGCAGGTAGAAAACATGTGTTTATCATTTAATCAAAATATTTTGTTGGTAAAACATCACTGAATTGCGGCTCTGGTAATCCGGAATTTTATAACATAAATAATAATAAAGCAATAGCTACCTGGGTACAGTTTCATTACGAGTATAGAAATAAATTAAAGTAACTTCAAAATATTTATTCACATATTTAAGAAAGAGCAAGTTTATACTACAAACAAATTATCTCTTTGCCCTTAGGTATGTGGTCCCTGCAGCTAAAATAAGCAGTAAATAAAAGATAAAAACACTATTATTTTTTAACCTTTTTGGAATGAACACTGTTAAAATGTGTTTTCTGCTATCATGAATAAACCTTTCAAGCCGTTTTCCTGGAAAACTTATAAATCATACAATGTTACAATCGCCCATCTTACATGCTTAGTTGTAAAAAAGGTCATCGCCTAACAATGCTGACTTTCAATTCAACGCATATCCGAAACGTTTTATCACATACATAATAAACCGTCATTTAACCGCCCTGTCCGGAAATTGTATGAGTTTTAATACCAAGCGAGAGCGCATGCTTTACAAATAGTTAGCCAGTCATGGGGACCACCTGTACTAATTTAAACGTACGGGGCAGACTAATCGATCCATTTGCGAGGGAAATCAACGTTTCCGCGCCACAACTCGTGTTTAGCAGAGAACATGACATACCTACGTTGTGCAGTTATAAAGTCCCACGTGCAGAACGCATCAACGTGCTCTAGTGGGACCTTTTTAAAGATCGTAGTTAGACAAAAAACTAGATTAACTTCGGAATTTTTATCCTTATCGACACAAATAATTTATTCTTTGGTATTATTAAACGACTCGGCTTAAATGTCAACAGGTTTTCCTAGGAATTTCGAAATATAACAGGCTAATAGTAAATATTAGATACTAATGTTTCCTACCTGGTTTCTAATAAGCTAAGGAATATTTGCAGTTCTTGATATACATCATAAATATCTACTATCGTCGAGATGGTTTTAATGGCAAAATAATGAGAAAATGGAGTTGCTACAAGGTCCAGTTAAAAGGACATTACCTTATAAATATAACGAGGTGCGAATTAATGCCATACGGACTTTGTTCTAGACTAACAGCCTCTGGTGAGGAAGTTCAATATTTTTTATAAAAATAAGAACATTCAAACCACATTTTATTTGAAAGAATGGTACGCAAAAAAAAATAACCCCAATAATATCAACGAAAAAATGTTACCTAAGTAAATAATTAAATCTACCGAGTGCTAGCGATACCGAGTGAAATAGTTGATTAAAATAATAATTTATCTCAATGGAAACTGTTGCATTTGATACATGTTTTATTCAAGGTTGTCAAGGCGAAAATGTCAGAATGTCGCTAAAAATTAATTGCTTTGTTTGACATTGTGGGGACCTCTTAAAATACTTGGTCAGTTTTTATACTGTTACTATGGCCGGCGATACGACACTACACCATAATATGGTAACTGGATACCCCTGCTCAGCCACCCGGGCTGGCACACCAGTACTAAATAATTGCTATTGTTTTGCAACACTCGCAATCCATGACCTTAGATAGTTCTCTCCATTGGTACACTCTTTCGAAAGAACAATGTCGAATTGCAAGATCGATACCAGTTTAGACTACTATCGAAAAATGCTCTAATACTTGCACAGTGCACACGTTTGGTATAGTGGTAGCAAGGGCGACCGCTGAGCATAAATACAGGCTTGCCCCAAACATTTATCTGTAGGCCAAATGTGGGTGTGTTTGCTTACACTTTAAGCCAACATTTCGAGGAAAACAGGAGTGTTATGCAACGTAGCATACCTTATAGTCATTATTTAAGGTCGCCATTATTTTTTGCTTTTAAAAAGTGTGTTTCAGATAGCCATGTTAATGGACCTGCTTCCTCGTAGCAGCCCTATTCCTGTTTAATCCGCACTTGTATCTCACGAGAGAGTCACGAGGCACTATGCACGTGAATAGCCGCGGACGTAGGTATATACAAGGAGTATACATAATCTTGGTATTAATTATCCGTCTTGATTACAGATTATTAGTAAACAATTAGATTAGCTTGGTCCAAGCGTAACTAATAACGAGCCGGTGATACCCAATGCATACCTATGTACAGGGTGCCTCGCAACATAATCAATAGTAGGTAGGTCAGTAGTATTGAATCTACTGATTGCACCTCTGTGCTACACGTAATAATTGAATTCGGAATTGATTCATTGTGCTGAGCCTATTAAACTAAATTATAACTTACAATACGATAAAATGAATCTACAAAGAGTCTACTTTTTAAATGTTTTACCGTTGGTATGATGAACCAACCAAATAGGTAACAAGCACAGTAACAGCAGAGGTTTGATTTCGCTCAATTATGATACGCAATCACCGAATATCGGAATTCTGTCCAATCATCGTGACTGTACCACACAAATCAATAAAACCGTCGTTAGCCTTTTGCATGAAAGCAACACGCGTAAATATATCCCGGTGATAACAAAATATGTAGAGACATTTAATAAAACATACAAGTTGCGAATCAACTAAAACTTCTTATGCGAATACTAAAGAATCTTAGAAAATCTGCGCTTTTTTTTCTACGAAGATTATACAGGTAGGTAAGTACATAAGAGAGCTTTACTCACGCTGATACAGAGCACAGGCCCCACTTTGTACATGGAGTATCTGTAGGAGAACTGGCTGATGTCCTGCAGAGTGGTCCCGCACGGCAGCTTGTGTCCAATCTCCGCCATGATCGTGTATGCGAATTGCTCCATCCGCTTTGGGGTGCCTCCCATGCATACAAACTGCACACACAATGCACAAACATCCGTAAGTATCAAATAAAAGATTCACAATCTCTTCTTTTAAATGTACATTGTACACATTAAATCATATCAAATTGGATTTTAAGTACGCTTTACTGCGACGAATGCAATTTTCATAAGGTTTTCAAATTGGGTGGTTAGGTATCTTTACAGATAATCTTAACTGCCGAAAAAACCTTCAAGTACTTGATATTTATCCATTTTCTGAAATAAAATGAAATACCTTAACATCTCCGAACATTTCAACGAGATCATGCGAGCCGCTGCCGAGTGCCAAGTGGTATAATATGTCTTGGTCCATTAGCTCGATATTCGGGTTCCGTAGGCGCACCGTGCCATCGGGATACCTGCCAGGAAAAGGTCAAATGTAAGCACTTATTACAAGAAACGACAAGTACTTGCACCTAATTAGGTAAGTTTATTCAACAACGGAATATTTTTTCCTGTTCTTTACAACTTCTGCGGTTGTAGAGGGGGATTTAATTTTCATTATATAAACTTGCTTTTGTTATAAATTTCTCTTTAACGCGTAGCCTGCTTCATTCAATTTAACAGGTACTACTGTTTGCGTCGTAATTATGGTTTTACAAAAGATGAAGGTTATGGTTTTGTAAAGAAAAACGAGTAGGAAAGAAACAAACTTTCTCAAGCAACCAAACAACGAACTCTAAACATTCTCAAAAATTGAGGGGTGGAGTGGATTGTTGAATCCCAAAACATTTAATCGTGTCAACGTGATTCCCAGCTTTGAATGAGAGGAAAACAACAGGTAATCAAGTAAGGTCAGCATATTCACTATTGTATTAGGCACCGAAATACATCATGGAATAATCATTTTAATTCCAGAAATTCTTGTTAAGAATAATTTAACAAATCACAACCTAACAGTGTCTCTGTCTACTTCGTCACCGTTGCTCTCCCTTACTTCTTCCTGACCATTATCTTGGAACAGTTTCCGATGAGGGCTGTGGCCGTTTTGTCCTGGCGCATTCCGAGCATTCATATCGCATCCGTTCTGATGTTGGGAGGATGCACTCGACTCTTCCACCTTACAGTTGCACGGCATCTCTGGTTATTAACGTCTTCCAACCTATTTGTATAAAAATATGTATAAAAATAAAACAAATATTTTGATAACACAAAAATCTACTCTAGGAATACTTTCCTAGATCAGCTTTGACAATTACATCACTGTTAATTTGTTTTGTAATTCGGTACATATCAAAAGGTTATCGCCAGTTATTTTTCAGCTCAGCGATAATAAACTACGTTGATACAATCTGTTTGCAAACAATTTAATCAAGGTTAGCAACTAATCGATGTTTGAGAGGCAACCTATCTGTAATGTTACGAATCGATGAAACACTTATTAGACCTTACTTAACACAAAAAAATGTTGTATCATTAACAGAATTTAACTTATCAATTACAATTGCTTACAACATTGTTTTAAATAAGATGTTAATAAGAAAGTTTAATATAGCTTTAATTAATCCTAATTTTGGAATTAAAATAATTACGTACCAGCTATAATAAAAAAGCCAAAAGATATTCTATTTAATTTTTTATATAAAATTATTTTCTTACCTTTTTATAATTAATTTAAAGCAGACACTTTACCGACACTGGAAATTACGAAAAGCACACGAGACGCAACGCGAGCCGCACAGAACTGTTACTACGTATTGTTTGATCGACTTTCCAAACGCGAATAGCAGACTCGCTGGCTCACTGCCTCACTGGCTGGACTGATCGCATAAAGCGGTCTGGGAATCCACGAAAACTTTTATTACATGACTGCGATACTCGACTACATGGTTATAAAACTTAATGCAAAATTAAACGATCCATTGAGTGTGGTCTCTATAATATGTCATGTGCATACAAAGCAATGCCCCGATGTACAATAAACAATAATTTTTATCATTGCTTCAGTGAATTTAATAATTCCTGGTGAAGGAAATGACTGGTACCTTTAATAGGCATATAATAAATTGTTCGCGGAAGTAATGCGATTCAGCAAATTAAAACTGATGACTAGGATAGAGTCAAATAACTCGCAAGTAGTTCTTATCCAGGGACGATGATAGCGCGAAAACAGTTGATTTGTCTAATTAATATTTTTACCCCATTAGGTCACTCTTTTAAAATAAAGGCTTAGCATTATTTTGGCTTTAAAAACACTAAAGATAATAAAATGAAATGCATATTCATATAATGTATACAAAATATTATTTAAACAAACATTTGCGAAATTTCCTCATCCTCGTAGCCCATTCTGCGAGCTCTACGATGACATCATCAAATACAATTTGCAAACGTGACGTGCCACATGTTTTGGCGTATTTTCGTGTCAATAGAGGTAAATCCCATGTTGACTTTTGAAACAAACGTTTACAAAAATTGCGTCATTTATCCTTACTACAGGTGCAGTTAGAATGACCCCCCCCGTTTTGGAATCTTTGACGAAAAAATACAAACGCGAACCATGGCAAGATTTTGTGTATTTTTTTTTCCTTTGTGACATCAATTGTGAACTAAATTAATGTACCTAGGTACAGTTTTATTTTTTCTGCGTGTTAATATCTAAGCAAAATCAAAATCAACATCTCGCGTATTTTTTTTAGGCATTGCCGAGTACTTTGTAGCTGTGGGTTGTGTTACACGAGATGGGGTCAATTAAATAGGTACAATGGCTGAGTCCCTCTTTGCAAACAGGCCAGCTGTTGAGACTTGAGACAGCTGTACTTTAACGGATCGAAGGGACAGTCCAAACACTATTATTATGACTGATACTTACGATATTTAATACTTACGATATTTGTATTAACTTTTTTACAATACTTAACACGTTGCGCGCTTTGCGGCCCACCGGTGGGCCCTGTCTACTATTCCATTGGGGCCAAGGTAAAATCATAAAGTCAGTAATTTTTATTAAATCGCGATTTTCATCCTAAAGTTTATAAAATGCGGAAATTTGTATAGAAAATAAAAATTATCAACTTTTACCGTCTAGTTTAAGCGATATAGGTGAAAGGCTCACGGGTGGGTCGCGTGGCCTCTTACGAAGAAATAAAGAATTTCCGTTGGCTGGGGCCACGGGGTCACGCTGCGGCTCACCCGCCACTCCGACGCGACACTACTCTGCCCAGGTTCCGTAGCCAAAAACACGTACATTTAGGCAAAAAACGGAACCCTTATATATTCGTCATGTCTGTCTGTCTGTCCGTCCGTGTGTCACAGCCACTTTTTTCCGAAACTATGAAGATTACACAAATTATAAATTGGTAGGTAGACGTATTATACATATTAATCGCTTTACGATTTTCATACAAAAAAAATAATAGAGGGGGGCTCCTCATACATGGAACTAAAACAAAAAACTATACTCATCTGTAAAGAGGTATTTAAAATAAAACTGAGGTTCCTAAAACCATTGTTATTCAAAGTCAATAATTTCGAAGACACTTTCAAAGTGATAAAATGTGCCCCCCTTCTAATTTTTAAACTACCAAAGTGAAAATCTGAGAAAATATTTGTTATAGATCATAATAAAAACAACCAAAATTGATTTGAATGAGGTATTTTTAACCGCAAATTTTAACTCTGTTATTCATATTGTATGAAAAACAAAGTTATTTTTTGTTGCCGAAAGAAGTTTGTTTTTTGGCTAGTTGTAGGTAAAAGGTACGTTTATTTTTAATAGATAATGGAACGGAACCCTTTGTACGCGAGTCCGACTCACACTTGGCCGGTTCTTTTTTACTTTATTGAAATATTTTACTTATAATCATTGTATTATTAGGGACAACCCTAGTTACATTACAATTACTTTGAAAAATCCTAAAAAATATTACAGGATTTAAAAACCACGCCGTCCGGCTAGACTACAGGGCCACGCGGCTCACTTTAATATACGTTTTATTCGATAGCTGCAATACTTGGCTTGTAGGAAACGTTTTCGTTGAACCTAACACACGGCCCACCGGTGACCCCCGTGGCTCCAACGGTTCAGTAAGGAAAGGCTCACCGGTGAGTCCCGTGGCCTGTATGGAAATACTCAAATTTTCACGTGGCGCTTAACGTGTTAAATTAACTATCTAATACATAAAATTTCGTACTTTCTAAGTATATCTTGGACTTCAATTCTATGACTGAATAAAGGTGAACGAGAAATCTTGAGGAAACCTGGACTACATAATTATAAAGGTCCGAAATCACAACCCGCATCGAAACAACCGGTGACTATAGCGCTCAATCCTTCCTTGTACATATAAAAGGTGGCCTTTGCCCAGTAGTGGCCACGATATAAAAGGCTGATGATGATGACGTAATCACTATCACCCTGAAAAAATAGAACCCAAGCTTTTGATCCGTGATAACTTCTATACGCACAATGCAGGCTGTCTACTACATAAGTTATCTTATTGTCCTGCCTGGTAGCAACTTAAGTCTGAAATCGACCCCCTTCATGAAATTATTCTAACAATCTACGTGTAGGTGCGGCACCTAATGGCTCATCTACACTATACTTAATCTATCACTTATTATCCAACCGTATCTTTTACGGCTATTACACATCGTTATCAGGTTTGTTGTGTTCTATTGGCGAAGATCTTTGCGTATAATTAATTTTCCCTACCTACTCAAGCCCTCTACATTTTTGAATCATCGTTGAACTTAAAGCTCTTGGAATCTTAATATATTCTAACCCCAAACCGCGCAAACTTTTCAAACTTTAATGCACTTGTGGACATCGTATTCAGAAACATAAAAGTAGTACCATACAACCAGCAGAGTTCGAACCGACCAGCTGTTAGTAGATCGAAACTATTTAATGATTTAATTGCCGAGTTCCGATTTAAAAACAATTTCGAATACAAAGGCTCAAGGCTGAAGGGTGGATTCTATCTACTCTCTACTATGTTATATCAAATATATCGATTGGTTACCAAAATAAACGTGTGTAATAGTGTGAAGGGCGGTTATCTTTGGAAAACTGGCTCCGATTAAAAGTTGTTTTAATTCAGATAGGTCTGTTCTTGGAGTGTTTCTTTTGTTCTATTTTGGGAATGTTTTTTTTTATAATTACAAGATTATATATCCCTGCGACTATCGGATATGAATGCCTATGGTAATAGCGACATGAATCTCACAACGGGGAATTAGCAATCACATTTAGTCGATAAGATAAAATAAATATGTGTACAGTTTTAACAGCTGTTTATTGCTGAGCATAAAGCTATATAATCATTCTCTAATGTGTCAGTTTCTGTGCCTAGGTACTGAAATTATTTACAAGTCTAGATATTATTTACCAATCTATTATTTTTCTTTAAGAATTTTCTTACATTTCCCATCAAAAATACTTGTAACAACGAACCGACGCAATTAGTCTCAGGTAAGCTTAGCTAACTATTAAAAGCCTTTTTATGTGAAGGTGCTAGTTGATGTTTAACAACAATAGACACGCTTGCCAAAAAAAACATTTTCTCCCTTCAGAGCTATTGTCATTAAAAATACCAAAAAACTCCACGATATGCTAATTTATTCACTGTGAATAGACTTAACTCAAATTTCAAGTAAAACAATACCCTATTAAGTACTTGTTAGACCTTAATTATGATATTTTCCACATTCTTTTTAATTTGTATTCAGTCAAAGTAAAATCACTGTAAAGCATGTCTGTTGTGTATTAAAGTTCCGAAAGCAACAATCGACAGACGACAAAGCTGCTTCATATTGTTGCCTTCTACATAGACTCCACCTTCTTATTTTACTTCCTAACTAATCTTTGAGTGCATGTCTAAGAAACAAACAAGAACTGCCAAATAATTAAAAGTTACATACCTCAACTTTTCCTTCCTAATAAGCATTTCGTTTACTTTACATACCTAATTGTAATTGTTATCTAAGTACTCTATTGAGCTTTAAAAAAAATTCTGAACAAGCTGAAATACGTAAAAGTAATTATGTATGACAACGTTTAAGTACATTACTGACCCATTAATTAACACCGGATTGGGATAACAAATCCACATTTAGTGAATGTGATATACCCGACAGTCATCGATTCACCTAGTTTAAGTTTGATGGCGCCAGTGACACCGTCTTTGCAAGTTGAAAGGAAAGACCTGCTGCACCTGAATAGACTATAGAGTAAGCAATAACTTAACTCGATCAGCAGGAGTTCATCGTTGTGTACGAGAGGACCATGTTTGTGTGTGTTTCATTATTTCACAGGCACAGCACAAGTTTCTTTAAACGCGTTAGGCAAGCACA
>NWSH02000008.1:8916825-8930614 GCA_002382865.2 Heliothis virescens
TAAAATAAAACTGAGGTTCCTAAAACCATTGTTATTCAAAGTCAATAATTTCGAAGACACTTTCAAAGTGATAAAATGTGCCCCCCTTCTAATTTTTAAACTACCAAAGTGAAAATCTGAGAAAATATTTGTTATAGATCATAATAAAAACAACCAAAATTGATTTGAATGAGGTATTTTTAACCGCAAATTTTAACTCTGTTATTCATATTGTATGAAAAACAAAGTTATTTTTTGTTGCCGAAAGAAGTTTGTTTTTTGGCTAGTTGTAGGTAAAAGGTACGTTTATTTTTAATAGATAATGGAACGGAACCCTTTGTACGCGAGTCCGACTCACACTTGGCCGGTTCTTTTTTACTTTATTGAAATATTTTACTTATAATCATTGTATTATTAGGGACAACCCTAGTTACATTACAATTACTTTGAAAAATCCTAAAAAATATTACAGGATTTAAAAACCACGCCGTCCGGCTAGACTACAGGGCCACGCGGCTCACTTTAATATACGTTTTATTCGATAGCTGCAATACTTGGCTTGTAGGAAACGTTTTCGTTGAACCTAACACACGGCCCACCGGTGACCCCCGTGGCTCCAACGGTTCAGTAAGGAAAGGCTCACCGGTGAGTCCCGTGGCCTGTATGGAAATACTCAAATTTTCACGTGGCGCTTAACGTGTTAAATTAACTATCTAATACATAAAATTTCGTACTTTCTAAGTATATCTTGGACTTCAATTCTATGACTGAATAAAGGTGAACGAGAACATCTTGAGGAAACCTGGACTACATAATTATAAAGTCCGAAATCACAAACCCGCATCGAACAACCGGTGACTATAGCGCTCAATCCTTCCTTGTACATATAAAAGGTGGCCTTTGCCCAGTAGTGGCACGATATAAAAGGCTGATGATGATGACGTAATCAACTATCACCTGAAAAATAGAACCCCAAGCTTTGACTCCGTGATAACTTCTATACGCACAATGCAGGCTGTCTACTACATAAGTTATCTTATTGTCCTGCCTGGTAGCAACTTAAGTCCTGAAATCGACCCCCTTCATGAATTATCTAACAATCTACGTGTAGGTGCGGCACCTAATGGCTCATCTACACCTATACTTATCTATCACTTATTATCCAACCGTATCTTTACGGCTATTACACATCGTTATCAGGGTTTGTTGTGTTCTGATTGGCGAAGATCTTTGCGTATAATTAATTAATCCTACCTACTCAAGCCCTCTACATTTTTGAATCATCGTTGAACTTAAAGCTCTTGGGAAATCTTAATATATTCTACCCCAAACCGCGCAAACTTTCAAACTTTAATGCACTTAGTGGACATCGTATTCATGACACATAAAGTAAGTACATACACCAGCAGAGTTCGAACGACCAGCTGTTAGTAGATCGAAACTATTTAATGATTTATTGCCGAGTTCGATTTTAAAAACAATTTCGAATACAAAGGCTCAAGGCTGAAGGGTGGATTCTATCTAACTCTCTACTATGTTTATAATCAAATATATCGATTGGTTTAACCAAAATAAACGTGTGTAATAGTGTGAAGGCGGTTATCTTTGGAACAACTGGGTCCGATTAAAGTTAGTTTTAATTCAAGATAGGTCTGTTCTTGGAGTGTTTCTTTTGTTCTATTGTTGGAATGTTTTTTTTTATATATTACAAGATTATATATCCCCTGCGACTATCGGGATATGAATGCCTATGGTAACATAGCGACAATGAATCTCACAACGGGGAATTAGCAATCACATTTAGTCGATAAGATAAAATAAATATGTGTTACAGTTTTAACAGCTGTTTATTGCTGAGCATAAAGCTATATAATCATTCTCTAATGTGTCAGTTTCTGTGCCTAGGTACTGAATTATTTTACAAGGTCTAGATATTATTTACCTAATCTATTATTTTTCTTTTAAGAAATTTCTTACAATTTCCCATCAAAATACTTGTAACAACGAACGACCGAATTAGTCTCAGGTAGGTTAGCTAACTATTAAAAGCCTTTTTATGTGAAGGTGCTAGTTGATGTTTACAACAATAGACACGCTTGCCAAAAAAACATTTTCTCCCTTCAGAGCTATTGTCATTAAAAATACCAAAAAACTCCACGATATGCTAATTTATTCACTGTGAATAGACTTAACTCAAATTTCAAGTAAACAAATACCTATTAAGTACTTGTTAGACCTTAGATTATGATATTTTCCACATTCTTTTAATTTGTATTCAGTCAAGTAAATCACTGTAACAGCATGTCTGTTGTGTATTAAAGTTCCGAAGCAACAATCGACAGACGACAAAGCTGCTTCATATTGTTGCCTTCTACATAGACTCCACCTTCTTATTTTACTTCCTAACTAATTCTTGAGTGCATGTCTAAGAACAAACAAGAACTGCCAATAATTAAAAGTTACATACCTCAACTTTTCCTTCCTAATAAGCATTTCGTTTACTTTAACATACCTATATATGTATATGTATCTAAGTACCTATTGAGCTTTAAAAAATTCTGAACAAGCTGAAATACCGTAAAGTAATTATGTATGACAACGTTAAGTACATTCTGACCCATTAATTAACACCGGATTGGATAACAAATCCACATTTAGTGATGTGATATACCCAGTCATCGATTCACCTAGTTTAAGTTGTGGCGAGTGACAGTCATTGCAAGTTGAAAGGAAAGACCTACCTGCACTGAATAGATATGAGTTAACAATACTTACTCATCGCGGAGTTCATCTTTGTCGAAGGACATGTTGTGTTGTTTTAATATTTCACAGGCACAGCACAGTTTCTTTAAACGCGTTAGGCAACACAATATCAGTGGTAAGACCGATCGATGAGTGTAGCGGTGGTAGCGAGCGGTGCGCGACTGTCTGCTATCAGCTAGCAAAGGTTTTCCGCCCAGTGTCGACAGGGCGCGGGCGGGCTCGCAAAGGGCCTGCGCGACCGCTGTGCGCGAACACTACGATGCGATGAACCCTTCTCTGCATCCGGAGGACGCTGAAAACTGTGTTACGCATTTCGATTTGTTTACTGTGTATCTTGTTAACCCTGTTTAATTTTTCCTAGCTGTTGTTCACTGAAAGAGTTAATTGTCGTAACTTTTATTGCTGTTAAAATAAACAGTTGAGATATCCCGCAAAATAAACAGTTAAGATAAACCCTTTGACAAAGATTTGCGAAACAAAGCAAAGCCTGCGTGTGTTTTCTTTTAATAAAAATCTTGAAATTATTGAATGTTTTAGATAATTCTTTACTTTACTTTAGAAACGAAATATTCGCATCACCTCCACGACGGTAGCGAAACGGCAATGCCATAGGTACATTTTTACTAATATGTAGAATTTGTGAAGTTAGGGTCGGTAGAGTTAGGTAGGCCGTGTAGATTCAGAAGCTTGGCTCTACATGGGATCTGATATCTTTTTCACGGGCAAACCTTTGTGGTCATCTTGGAAACATTTTACATTAAATGGTTTTGGCGGGATAGGTATCTATACTAATATTATAAAGAGGAAAACTTTGTTTGTTTGTTTAGTTGTAATGAATAGGCTCAAAAACTAGTGGACCAATTTAAAAAAAAATTTCACCATTCGAAAGCTACATTATCCACGAGTGACATTATCCGGGTACGGGCAGTAATTCCCACGGGATGCGAGTGAAACCGCGGGAAAACGGCTAGTATTATATACATATATAAAACCTGCCTGCAGGACTCCAGAACCTAGATATACCTACCTATAGGTCAGTTTTAGAAAAACTGTTGGTCACTACGACAGTGGCTAATCACTTCAATCAGCTACACAGGGCATAGATAGGTATTGTAATTATTTGAAATAAATGTTGGTTCCTATGTATATGTATATACAGCAAACCCCTAATTCTAACGGTCCGAGGGGCGACAATCCTACACGATTAGAGAGAGGTCGTGAGAGAGGTCGTTTACTCTCCGAGACACGGGTATACGAGACTGCGGGTTGCTTTGTGACGGTTTCTGAAAACCCAGACACCGTTTTGACCCGACCCGAACCCGGGAATCGAACCCGAGACCACGCGCACAGTAGTCGCGACAATTATCTAACACTTATTTCGGCACGTTGTATAATTTTATAAGTTAGTCTGTGCCAGTAGGGTTTTCAATGTTTTTAAAGAGCAAGCCGTTGTAAGCAAGGTGTTGCGCTCTAGCACTCACTCGAGGCGAGCGCAACGCCTGTCCACCAATCTTTTTAGGATTCCATATCTAAACAGGAAAAACCTTTGCAGTCTGTTTGTCCACCATGCACGATCTCAGAAATACGTTGAGGTATCTAACTAATTAGTTGAAATTGAAATCTCAAATCTACCAAATATATCCTTACTAATATTATAAATGCGAAAGTAACTCTGTCTGTCTGTCTGTCTGTCTGTTACGCTTTCACGCCTAAACCAGTGAGCCGATTTTGATGAAATTTGGTACAGAGATAGAATACACCCTGAGGAACAACATAGGCTACTTTTTATCCGGGTGCGGGAAGTTGTTCCCTCGGGAAGTAATATTTTTAATACGCACAGAGACAGTTCGGTACATATTTTTAAACGGTTTTATTTAGGTCACCCCGTTTGTTTTGTTCGTGCGTCAAATCTAGTAAGTGAAATTTCACCCTCTTTCCGTCAACCCATTGATCTGAAATTTGGTATACGCCTTTGATTCCGGTGACAATACAATTATGTATATTCAATAATATTGTACAACCAAGATGTCCACCACTACAAGATGGCGGACAACTTAGTTTTTTTTTAATCCCATCAGTATGGATATCAAATGAAAGGGCTTTTTAAGTAGAATACAGTGCAGTATACAAAATCAAAATCCAAGATGGCCGCTGCTTAAATAGAATGAGAAATAAAAACTAAAAACTTAAAAATAAAAAAGGTAAAAAAAACTTTTTAAGTTAAACGGTTTTATGGTAAGCAGATAAATGTACTAAAAGCTAAAAAATAAACAAAATAAAACAAATTTTAAACATATGCATTGATTACACTAAAATAAAATCGTGGGGCACGTGCAATATTTTATAATCAGTCAGTTAAATATCTTTGCCCCAGCGATTTTATTTTAGTTGTAATCAAATTGCATCTGTTAAAAATTTGTTTTATTTTTGGTTTATTTTTTTAGCTTTTAGTACATTTATCTGCTTACCATAAAACCGTTTAACTTAAAAGTTTTTTTTTAACCTTTTTTAATTTTTATATATCGAATATCGATATGATGAATACAATGGTAACCATGTCGGATCAACTCGAAATGCCGGGCGGGACGTGTGGATGGTGGGGCGCGTGGTAAATCGGGTGCGCGGGGCGAAGAATGTTGGTATATTGTATGTTTTGTTTGTCTGTTTGCAACCGCTAATCTCACGATCCACTGGACGGATTTTTGATGAACTTGTGCAGGCATATGCCTTATATTGTCAGAATAAACATATAGGCTATATTTTTTTGGAAATTCGCTCTTTAAGGGGGTAAAAGAGGGGGTACAGTTTTGTATGAAACTCCGCTCAGTTTTGAAGGCTAATTCGATTAAAATTAATAATTTGATTAGAAATTAAGAATGACGCAATCAGGATTTTTGGAAATTCTGCTTAACGGGGGTGAAAAGGGGGTAGTGGGTCTATGAAAACTCCGTCAGTTTTGAAAGCTGAATTGAATGTAAAATTCATAGCTGTTTCTGCGTTCTTCGTTTTGTGACGGTGTCGGCTGTTTTTCACCGTACAGCTTTAATGTAAGCTTTCTGCGGCGCGTAAACTAGGTCCGACTAAGTGTTACTTTTGCGATAGATGGCGTTATCGCATCATTCTAAAAAAGGCACTCAATGCAATGCAATGGTATGGTATGATAAGTCTGAAACATCTTTCGAATCGTCTCGCGCAAACCCGTCGTTTCCCCGGGCTCCTAGAAATTCGACATTCAGATCAGATGTTAAGAATCTTTCATTTTGAATGACCGGTTAAGTCATCGCTGCATAAGCGACATGTTCGCGTACGAAGTCGCGGGCAGAGCTAGTCATCTATATAAAATCTGGCAGAGGTCAATTCTGTAATGGAATTTATTTCCAAAAATAACTATCAGGGGGCGAATGAGGGAATCGATCCGGATGCCAAAAATACAATCAGTAGATTTTTTTGTCTGTCTGTATAACCGTTATAGAAACAAAACAACTGGAGCGATTTTTAACGAAAACGTTGGTCAATAATTTCATTATTCATACTCTATTTTTTTTATTCACACATTAAAGTATACTTTTCATGCACGCTAAATTCAATTAACAAATTGATTAATCGATCACTACAATCAATTGTGCGATGCGGATTCTGCCGGAGTCCAGGTGGACACCACTTTTTATGCGGGTTGCTTCTTTCGTATCCGTGTTGCGGTTGGACCAATCACTCTGTAGATGCTAATGTTAAAAATAATACACCCATAATGCTTGCACACTTTATTTCCTAAGTAGGTAAGATAGATATCAATACACTGATAATACACGAGGATAAATCATTTGGCAATATTATGTACAACCATGTAACTAAATTTAAAAATTATCGACTATTCGACGAATGCCTTTGTTTCTGTTGGCGAAATTCGAGACTAAAGGTGAGTCACAAATACCGTATTATCATAAATAGGAAATTGTTTCTAAATAAAATAATTTCCATCTACGAGTGTGTAAAGGTTAAAAAACTAAGGTAAAACTCTTTTTAAGCAAAATTAAAATGTTTCAAAAATACTAGATGGGAATTAAAACTGATGTTACATTACATAAATGAAATGAAAACATCTAATTAAAACTTAATGAGTTAAAAATATTGCAGGTAACAAAATAAGTTTAAATCAAAATATACTAAAGTCGGGGGCAAACAGATTACCGTCCAATATGACAGTAGACTTAATCTATCTATAAACAAATTCAGTCCGTAAAGGCTAAAATAAGCTTCTAACGTTTTATTGTACTATATTCAAGACAAGAAGTGGAAGCAACGATTATGCTAAATTAAGACTACTGACTAGTAGATAAATGTACCTAAAACATACGTTTTTTTATCCTAGTTAATTTTCGCAAAACTTTTTGTCGTCACGTAACAACGCGCGAATGCTGCGTAGATATCATTTTTTTATCACACGAAAGCGGGTGAGCCATACTTGTGTATCTAAATGTACAAAGCGACAGAGATCAACGTATACCATATTACATTTAACCTTCCTCTTTGTGGATAAGGTTGAAAAATCTATATCGCAGAGTTATATGACAGGTTGTGATGCTGTTCGTCTGTACAGTGGACATTGTCTTTTGCACAACTCACTTGTGCTCGGGTTTTAGTTTGCGGCGGCATTGGAATTTGGCGAGAACTGCACATTACTGCAAGGCATTGTTTTGATAAAGAAAAACAATGCATAGTGAGATCTCATGCGACGCTCAGTGATGTCAGTTTATAAGCCCTCTTTAATTTAATATTATCTACTATTTGTTAATGTCAATTAAAATTAAAATTCATAATCAAATGTACATTTTGCCCCATAAAGCTGAAGAACAGAAAATAAAACCCTATTTTCATCACATTTTTTTACTATATTACGTTTTTTTTCATACACTGATCTGAAGCTTCAACTGTGTAGAAAGTCTATTTACATATATTCAAGGAAAGAAAAAGTCCTAGGAAGGTTTTTTTTAAATCGGAATTACGAGCACATAGACCACACCTATTATTAAATCACTAGAAATGAATACATTCGAACAAGCTAAATATACATATAGAAACTTTTTTCTCACACACTTACATCAATCATAAAATTGTAGCAATTTTATATATCTAATATGCCGGAACAGAAATCACTTTGATAACATAAAAGTATCTAAGTAAGAAATTTGTACTCTCCTTGGTTCTTTGATATGAAAACAAAAATTGTCTTTAACGAATAAAAGGGTAGGTCAGAGCTTCTCTTCACACAAAACTAAAACGATGCCAAAAGTGAGATGATAAACGAAATTCTGAATTAGTGACAACAATAATAAATTAGGCTCCTAATACAAATTGTGACTATACACTTTTGTTTTGTAAATTAATATGTGTAGCAGATGTTTTGAAATATCCTTACGTTGCCTACATACGTGATGAAGGTTCAAATGATAGTTTTAAACACAAAATAATACTCTTGAACTGTTGTTATTTTAAATGATAAATTTAAAATGTGATGTCATATATTTTGATAGCTCATGGAAAAAAGACTGCTTGCACGTATATGTATACGGGGAAACATAACAGAAAATGGTCGAAATTCACTAAAAATCTGTCTTCGAGAAATGAACAGTTCTAAAACTAAGGTGTTGTACTTCAAGTACAAGTAATTTTTTCCTAGGGAACTATAGCGGTGAGGTCTTATAATTTAAGGCGGTCGGGACTGGTTGCGGTAACGTCGGGCGAGCCAATACAGCGAATAACTGAAAATACAACATTAGAAATGTTACCCACACTATACACAGAGGAATATCGATATTATAAGTGACCAATAATAAACAAACATGCACGAGCAAAGCATGCTTAATAAATAATGTAATGTGTAAACAAATTACATTCACATAAGCAGCAATCAAATAAAAATATATTAATTATAGATAATATTGTGGTATGAATTTCTGAGATTCTTATTGTCTTTTTAAAAAGTAGGCTTGTTTTTTTACAAATGGGAAAAAAACATCTAACGTTTAAACTCTAACGTTATTTTTTCAATGCATTAGTTATTTACAAAGGCTATCCATTTGTAAAATACTAATACATTAAATAATAACGTTTGGTAGGTTTTGATTATATTTTAATATCAAATATTATTCAAAATTATATGAAAACTTCAGAGGAGGTAAAACAATAGAGATACATAGTTATCTTCAGCATTAATAAAAAACAAAAGACTTGAAGAGTTGAGATACCAAGAATATTATTATGATAACATCATATTAATACCCTATGTAGTTAATACCTATTTACTAGGAGATTTTTTGCTATTAGTCGTACACAACGATTTGTAAGACTATTATATATTTTGAAAATTAAAATTAATAAAGCCCTTTCATAGATAAAAGATCGACCATTCTTTGTTAAGTATTTCGAATGTGTGTCTGGCTATTAATTAGTTCATTATGATATTCTTTGAGACTACGATATGAATTTATACACGTAGTCAAGTTTTATATAAAAAGAAGCGTCATGCGGCGTTTTACAGAATCACACATGCATATCCAAAGCAAAACATCCAATCCACCTCAAAGTGTTAAAATCCACATCGTCAGATGCATTCCACAGAAATGCACTGGGTTAGCAGCGCGTATCCTTTTGGTTACGGTATCTTACTGTTCAAACCATACACCAGAACCTGCAAATTAATCGGCCCCGATTGTTAGTCACAAGGTGCAAGCGAAACGTTCTGAAATGTTATTTATAACGTAAGTTAGTAAGTAGGTATAGTTTGTGTGGTATACTGACAGATGTGCGGGCTGAATTACATTTCTTGACGATGAACAGACCAAATAAATTTAACTTATTTTCGGGGAAATTTACTGGACTATCAGCGAAAATGAATATCTCTAAACACAAACAATATCTATATGGGAGACTTGACCAAGTTTATACTTGATGTGACAGGTTAATTGTTTTATATTGCAGTCTGTCTGTATACTTGTTAGGTAAACATCCTTCAACTAAGCTTTAGTGACGTGACAAACAATTAAAGCGGCATCTATGGAGCGGTAATCTGAAATTACTTCAATATTAATTACAAGATATTTATACACCAAATGAACAAATCGAGAAAATAACAACTTGATCCAATGCGTTTTCCTCATCTTTGGTTAATCCTCTCTTACTGGCATGCAAATATTATATTTAGAAAGAAACAGTGAAGTAAGGAGAATGTGTTATTAAAATGTGTTTGGTTTTTATATCATAAATCATCTAAAAATGTGTAAAATTATTATTTAAACACTGTATACTTAATATAATGATAATTGAATTTAACATATGTTCCATAACAATGCACAATTTGGTCCTTATTTTCAAGAAGTTATTATTTTAATTTACCTACACATATTTTTGTTCATATCATATGTAATCTATTTGATATATATAAGATGTGTGGTTTCAGGTAAAATATTTTCTGTTGCTCATTCCATCCTACTAATACATTAAATAAAATGTTAAGACATGAAGAAAAGCCATATCAAACTGTATTTGATCTAGCAAACTGTCATTGAAACATGATAAGGTAAGTAAGAGAACTAGAGACCGTGTTAAAAATAGAACTTTACTTCGGTAAAACTGAAGAACAGTCCCAATGCCACCACATAAGCTTGAATGCATAGTCAATAGTTTTCCTTCAATTTCCCATACATGGCTCACATGACATGTATTGCGGTCGAATGGCATTCTGGCAAGCCAAATTTTTCTGTAACAGACCAATAAAACAAATGGTGCAGTAGAAAACCACCTTTGCTTAGATAGAAACATATTAACTTTTACAAGCCCATGTTTACATTAGAGTATTGTAAAAAGGTATCTACCCTTTATCTAAAACAAGAAAACTTTGATTTGGGTCATGCATAATTTATAATGAATATTTAAGTCTTTTTCCAATACATTTAGTGGTGGCTTCGAAGCACCAAACCTCTCATATAATTATGAAGTGTGTGGGTTCGATTTCCAGGTCAGGCAAGTACCAACGCAACTTTTCTAAGTATCTCTTAGACACCAATGGCTGAGTAAAGATGAAGGAAACTCTAAAAGACCTGGATTATAAAGTCTGAATTTGCCAACCCATATTGAGCAAGTATGGGTGATAAATGCCTCAACTTCCTCTGTATGAGAGGGAGCCTGTGCCCAAGGTGGGACAATAAAAAGGCTGATGAAGATGATGATGATGAACAGTTTAAAGGCTTCTATTACTTACATCCACTATTTCACACGAAGGAGCTCAGTGGTTCCATTCTCTGTACACACTAAAAGTGTTGCATGCTTCTGAAAAGCCCAGCACTGGATATCGTTCGCTGAACTTTGTTTCTTTCACATCCAAGTGACTTTGTTCCATCCGTAGACACAGAAAATCAGGACATTTTATGTTATAAAGACATAAAGGATGCCTCCTCCTTCATGTTTAACACTTATAAATAAATGATCCATTAATCACCGTGGTAACTATGATACACAAGTCGTATTATAAGAATGTTCAATAAGAAAAAAGAAGATGGAATGGACGAAGAAAGTAATACTTGTATATTGAACAAATGAGAACTACATCGAGGTGTAGCCATAAATACAGAAAAAACTAGAACGCTGATATTAAAATAAAATAGCTTAGACTATGCTAAAAAATAAACTTAGATTTTAAATGACAACAATAAGATTTATCAAGGTAAAACTGAGAATAAAGAAAGTGCTCTGAATTGGAATGTCTCATGAAGTAAGAAGTAGAGTGTAAATAATCTATATAACATTTATTAGGCTGATGTCCTGTGCTTTTACACACTTATGCTTTGGAACTTGTACCCATACGTGGACAAAATATAGCCTATATTACTCGGAGTAGTGTAGCTTTATAGCAGTAAGAAAAAATCTAAGATCAAGTTCATTAGTTTTTGACCTTTACGCTAGAAATAAACATTAAAAATTAAACTCACCTGACGAGCCAACATTTCCTGGTGGTTGAATTAAACAGTCAAGGCCCAAAGCACACGCTACAAGAAAATTGCACCGCAAAAACAGCAAGAAATAGAATCACCATGTACTGTATACTGAGTTAAGTTGTGCTTATTTGTATTCAAAAAATAATTCAAAAACACAATTATAGATATACAATTAATATTTTAATAGTACAAGTAGGTAGATACTGCATCCATATGTCATTTATTACAACTGAACATTCATTGGTAATCATACATGAGGAAACAAAAGAATAATTATTAGGAAATCCTTGAAACTGGCAATGCACAAATTACTTTCAAAAAGTAAGTCCTACATATGTTTACAGTGTTTTTAATTTTGGGCTTTGTTTTCATGCTCCTTAACGCTAAAATAAATGTATAAACAAAAATAAAAAACCAAACAAAATATAACAAACGCTTATTACTCAATTGAATATAAAAAGGATAACAAGAATAGCATAACGTTGGTGGTGTTTTAACGGCTCAAAGTTAGACCCAGCAGAGATATCAAGAATGAGGATACCCCACATGCCAGAATACTCACAATTGGCCACAATTGGGGTCACGCAGTGACGACGCTGCCCGTACAACCGCCACTGATATCAGAATGCTGGCACAACCTGACAATATTAGTCACATTCAGTTTTAAGCATAACTATACGAAGGAAGATTTCATTAGACAACAAAATTTATTTAAAAAAATAGGCAACATTGGCGACTCTTAAGGTAAATAAGAAAACCACAAATTAAAAATTAGAAGTTAGAAAAGTTTTCTTACCGACATATAGAAATGTTCAACGCAATCAAGGCATTTTTGGAACAAGTGAATCCTCCACACATTGTGAATTCGGTTTATTTTAAGCCAATTTAAAATCTCTCATTTAATAAGTTAGAAACGCAATTATTATTGAAGATAAGATATTATAACGAAACGCTTTTAACTTTGTTATTTAGATCACTGGTAACACCAAAAAATAAAATCAAATGGGATAGAACACATATAAACATACGCAATATTAGAACGTAATTTCCAGATAACTTCAAAAAAAAATTTTCTCTATCTTTCTGTGTTATTAATATTACCTGTTACAAGTCGAAAAGTTCATCGATTCATTGAAAGAACAAAAGTAAATGAAAGATAGGATTTTTGATAAAAATTGCGATCCAGAATCGCGATCGCAGCAATCAAGAGAGTATAGAGCTTGAGGTCTAGAGATGTCTAGAGACCACAGCTTCACAGATATAATCGATATAATCATTCACTGACCGCGCTACTGGCCCTACTACATTTCCATAACCTCAGGCCAGGCTATCCAAAAATACTTTTATTTTAAAAAATATATATTTAGTGCAATTAATTTTTTTGTCACTAAAATCATTCCGCAATCTTTTAATACTCACGTCCGTTAATGACCGTAAAGGCACAACAGATAAAATTGCGCCATTTAATTGAATCGTCTAAGGAGCGCCTTTACGAAGTAAAATCAAAGTTTTTTAGTTAGTCACTTGCAGTAGATCATCTGGCCTAGCCTTTTCCAACATTTTGGGGTCGGCTTTCAGTCTAACGGATGCCGCTGAGAACCAGTGTTTTACATGGAGCGACTGCCTATCTGACCTCCACAACCCCAGTTAACCTGGGAAACCTGGCACCGGCCCTTGGTAAGGACTGTTGTCAGACTTTCTGGCTTCTGACTACCGCGTACGAAAAGATGGTCACCCCATCCACGGACCGACGCTGCGCCAAGCGTGCTTAAGCCTTATGATCGATGATCCGCGCGGCTTTGACTTAGCCCAGGCTCTTCTTCACGAGTTCACTGCAGTATCTAAATATTTACAATCTATACTATATTATCAAGGCTGAAGAGTTTGGTTTGTTTGAACGCGCATAATCTCAGGAATAACTGGTCCGATTTGAAAAATTCTTTCAGTGGTTAGATAGCCCATTATCGAGGTTTATCCGGGTGCGCCGGGTAGTTCTTAGCCACAAAAGTAATTTCTGATGTCCTTGTTTAACTCCGAATATATAAAGAGTTATTATG
>NWSH02000008.1:8930639-8950282 GCA_002382865.2 Heliothis virescens
TCTGTCTGTCTGTCTGTCTGTCTGTTACGCTTTCACGCCTAAACCAGTGAGCCGATTTTGATGAAATTTGGTACAGAGATAGAATACACCCTGAGGAACAACATAGGCTACTTTTTATCCGGGTGCGGGAAGTTGTTCCCTCGGGAAGTAATATTTTTAATACGCACAGAGACAGTTCGGTACATATTTTATATCGATGATGATACAATGGTACAATGTCCGGACTCACTCGAAATGCGGGCGGGACGTGTGGATGGTGGGGCGCGTGGTAATCGGTGCGCGGGGCGCAGAATGTTGGTATATTTGTATGTTTGTTTGTCTGTTTGCACACGCTAATCTCACGATCCACTGGACGGATTTTGATGAAACTTGGCAGGCATATAGCTTATATGTCAGAATAACATATAGGCTATATTTTTTTTGGAAATTCGCTCTTTAAGGGGGTAAAAAGGAGGGGGTAAGTTTGTATGAAACTCCGTCAGTTTTGAAGCTAATTCGATTAAAATTAATATTTGGTTAGAAATTAAGAATGACGCAATAAGGATTTTTGGAAATTCTGCCTTAACGGGGGTGAAAAAGGGGGGTAAGTGTCTATGAAACTCCGTCAGTTTTGAAGCTGAATTGATGAAAATTATAGCTGTTTCTGCGTTCTTCGTTTTGTGACGGTGTCGCTGTTTTTCACACGTACAGCTTTATGTAGCTTTCTCGCGCGTAACTAGGTCCGATAAGTGTTCACTTTTGCCGATAGATGGCGTTATCCATACATTCTAAAAAGGCACTCAATGCAATGCAATGGTATGGTATGATAAGTCTGAAACATCTCGAATCGTCTCGCGCAACCCGTCGTTTCCCCGGGCTCCTAGAATTCGACATCAGATCAGATGTTTAAGATCTTTCATTTTGATGACCCGTTATCATCGCTGGCATAAGCGACATGTTCCGCGTACGAAGTCGCGGGCAGAAGCTAGTCATCTATATAAATCTGCAGAGGTCAATTCTGTACATGGAATTTATTTCCAAAATAACTATCAGGGGGCGATGAGGGATCGATACCGATGCCAAAAATACAATCAGTAGATTTTTTGTCTGTCTGTATAACCGTTATAGAAACAAAAACAACTGGACGGATTTTAACGAAACTTGGTATAATTATTATTCATACTCATTTTTATTCACACATAAAGTATACTTTTCATCACGCTACAATCAATTACAAATTGATTAATCGATCACTACAATCAATTGTGCGATGCGGATTCTGCCGGAGTCAGGTGGACACCACTTTTTATGAGGGTTGCTTCTTCGTATCGTGTTGCGGTTGGACCAATCACTCTGTAGATGCTTTGTTAAAAATAATACACCCAATAATGCTTGCACACTTTATTTCCGAGTAGGTAAGATAGATATCAATACACTGATAATACACGAGGATAAATCATTTTGGCAATATTATGTACACCATGTACTACATTTAAAAATTATCGACTATTCGACGAATGCCTTTGTTTCTGGTTGGCGAAATTCGAGACTAAGTGATCACAAATACCGTATTATCATAAATAGGAATGTTTCTAAATAAAATAATTCATCTACAGTGTGTAAAGGTTAAAAAACTAGGTAAAACTCTTTTTAAGCAAATTAAAATGTTTCAAAAATACTAGACTGGGGAATTAAAACTGATGTTACAATTACATAAATGATGAAAACATCTAATTAAAGCTTAAATGAGTTAAAAATATGCAGGTAACAAAATAAGTTTAAATCAAAATAACTAAATCGGGGCAAACAGATTACCGTCCAATATGACAGTAGCACTTAATCTATCTATAACAAATTCAGTCCGTAAAGGCTAACAATAGCTCATACGTTTTATTGGTACATATATTCAAGACAAGATGAAAGCAAGATTATGCTAAATTAAAAGACTACTGACTAGTAGATAAAATGTACCTAAAACATACGTTTTTTATCCTAGTTAAAGTTCTCGCCAAACTTTTTGTCGTCACGTAACAACGCGCGAAATGCTGCGTAGATATCATTTTTATCACACGAAAGCGGGTGAGCCATACTTGTGTATCTAAATGTACAAACGACAGCAGATCAACGTATACCATATTACCATTAACCTTCCTCTATTGTGATAAGGTTGAAAATCTATCGCAGAAATATGACAGGTTGTGATGCTGTCGTCTGTACATGGACATTGTCTTTTGCACAATCTCACTTGTGCTCGGAGTTTAGTTGCGGACGGCCATTGAATTTGGCGAGAACTGCACATACCTGCAATGGCATTGTTTTGATAAAGAAAAACAAATGCATAGTGAGATCTCATGCGACCTCAGTGATGTCAGTTTATAAGCCTCTTTAATTTAAATATTATCTACTATTTGTAATGTCAATTAAAATTAAAATTCATAATCAAATGTACATTTTGCCCATAAAGCTGAAGAACAGAAAATACAAACCCCTATTATTCATCACTTTTACTATATTACGTTTTTTTTCTACACTGATATGAAGCTTCAAACTGTGTAGAAGTCTATTTACATATATTCAAGGAAAGAAAAAGTCCTAGGAGTTTAAATCGGAATTACGAGCACATAGACCACACCTATTATTAAATCACTAGAATGAATACATTCGAACAAGCTAAATATACATATAGAACTTTTTTCTCACACACTTCATCAATCATAAATGTACATTTTATATATCTAATATCGGAACAGAAATCACTTTGATAACATAACAGTATCTAAGTAAGAAAATTGATACTCTCCTTGGTTCTTTGATATGAAACAAAAATTGTCTTTACGATAAAAGGGTAGGTCAGAGCTCTCTTCCACACAAAACTAAAACGATCCAAAAGTGAGATGATAAACGAAATTCTGAATTAGTGACAACAATAATAATATAGGCTCCTAATACATATTGTGACTATACACTTTTGTTTTGTAATTAATATGTGTAGAAGATGTCTTTGATATCTTACCGGTATGCCTACATACGTGATAAGGTTCAATGATAGTTTTAAACACAAAACTAATACTCTTAACTGTTGTTATTTTAATGATAAATTTAAAATGTGATGTCATATATTTTGATAGCTCAATGGAAAAAAGACTGACTTGCACGTATATGTATAGGGAAACATACAGAAAATGTCGAAATTCACTAAATCTGTCTTCGAGAATAACAGTTCTAAAACTAAGGTGTTGTACTTCAGTACAAGTAATTTTTCCTAGGGAATATAGCGTGAGGTTCCTTATAATTAGGGTCGGGCTGGTTGCGGTAACGTCGGGCGAGCCATACAGCGAATAACTGAAACATACAACATTAGATGTTACCAACACTATACACAGAAGAATATCGTATATAAGTGACCATATAAACAAACATGCACGAGCAAACATGCTAATAAATAATGTAATGTGTAACAATACATTAACATAAGCACGCAAATCAAATAAAAATATATAATTATAGATAATATTGTAGGTATAATTTCTGAGATTTTATTGTCTTTTAAAAAGTAGGCTGTTTTTTACAAATGGGAAAAAAATCCTAACGTTAAATCTAAACGTTATTATTTCAATGCATTAGTTATTTACAAATGGCTATTCCATTTGTAAATAACTAATGCATTGAAATAATAACGTTTGGTAGGTTTTGATTATATTTTAATATCAATATTATTCAAAATTTATAAAACTTCCAGAGAGGTAAACAATAGAGATACATAGTTATCTTCAGCATTAAATAAAAACAAAAGACTTGAGAGTTGAAGATACCAGAATATTATTATGATAACATCATATTAATACCCTAGTAGTTATATACCTATTTACTAGTGAGTTTTTTGCTATTAGTCGCTACACACGATTTGTAGACTATTATATATTTTGAAAATAAAATTAATAAAGCCCTTTCATATGATAAAGATCGACCATTTCTTGTTAAGTAATTTCGATGTGTGTCCTGGCTATTAATTAGTCATTATGATATTCTTTGACTACGATATGATTTATACACGTCACGTCAAGTTTTATATAAAAAGAAGCGTCATGCGCGTTTTACAGAATCACACATGCATATCCAAAGCAAAACACCAATCCACCTCAAGTGATTAAAATCCACATCGTCAGATCATTCACAGAAATGCACTGGGGTTAGCACGCGGATCCTTTTGGTTACGGTATCTTACTGTCAACCATACACCCAGAAACTGCAAATTAATCGCCCGATTGTTAGTCACAGGTGCAAGCGAAACGTTTGAAATGTTATTTATAACGTAAGTAGTAAGTAGGTATAGTTTGTGTGTATACTGACAGAGTGCGGGCTGAAATTAAATTTCTTGACGACTGAACAGACCAAATAAATTTACTTATTTTCGGGAAATTACTGAACTATCAGCGAAAATGAATATCTCTAAACACAAAACAATATCTATATGGGAGACTTGACAAGTTTATACTATGATTGACAGGTTAATTGTTTTATATTGCAGTCTGTCTGTATACTTGTTAGGTAAACATCTTCACCAGCTTTAGTGACAGTGACAAACAATTAGCGGCATCTAATGGAGCGGTAATCTGAAATACTTCAATATTAATTACAAGATATTTATACACCAAATGAACAAATCGAGAATAACAACTTGATCCATGCGTTTTCCTCATATTTGTATCCTCTCTTACTGGCATGCAAATATTATATTTAGAAAGAAACAGTGAAGTAAGGAGAATGTGTTATTAAAATGTGATTTGTTTTTATATCATAATCATCTAAAAATGTGTAAAATTATTATTTAAACCTGTATACTTAATAATAATGATAATTGATTTATATGTTCCATAACATGCACAATTTGTACTTATTTTCAAGAAGTTATTATTTTAATTTACTACACATATTTTTGTTCATATCATATGTATCTATTTGATATATATAAGAATGTGTGTTTCAGGTAAATATTTTCTGTTGCTCATTCCAATCCTACTATACATTAAATAAAATGTTAAGACAGAAGAAAGCCATATCAAACTGTATTTATCTAGAAACTGTCATTGAACAATGATAAGGTAAGTAAGAGAACTAGAGACCGTGTAAAATAGAACTTACTTCGGTAAAACTGAAGAACAGTCCAATGCCACCACATAGCTTGAATGCATAGTCAATAGTTTCCTTCAATTTTCCCATACATGGCTCACATTGACAATGTATTGGGTCGAATGCATTCTGGCAGCAAATTTTCTGTAACAGACCAACAAATGGTGCAGTAGAAAACCACTTTGCTTAGATAGAAACATATTAACTACAAGCCCATGTTTACAATTAGATATTGTAAAAAGGTTATCTACCCTTTATCTAAACAAGAAAACTTGATTTGGGTCATGCATAATTTATAATGAATATTTAAGTCTTTTTCCATACATTTAGTGGTGGCTTAGAAGCACCAACCTCTCATATAATTATGAGTGTGTGGGTTCGATTCCAGGTCAGGCAAGTACCAACGCAACTTTTCTAAGTATCTCTTAGACACCAATGGCTGAGTAAAGATGAAGGAAAACATCTAAAAGAAACCTGGATTATAAAGTCTGAATTTGCCAACCCATATTGAGCAAGTATGGTGATAAATGCTCAATCCTTCTGTATGAGAGGGAGCCTGTGCCCAACGGTGGGACAATAAAAAGGCTGATGAAGATGATGATGATGACAGTTAAAGGCTTCTATTACTTACATCCACTATTTCACACGAAGGATGCTCAGTGGTTCCATTCTCAGGTGTTCTGCTCTGAAAGCCACAGCACTGGAATCGTTCCTGAACTTGTTCTTTCACATCCAAAGTGACTTTGTTCCATCCCTAGACACAGAAATAAGGACATTTTATTTTAAAGACAAGGATGTTTTCATGTTTAACTTAAATAGACATTATCGGGTATTATGATACAATGTATTATAAATGTTCAATAAGAAAAAAAGAGATGGAATGGGAAATTACTACTTATATTGAACAAATGAGCTCTGATGTGCATAAATACACTAAGCTGATTTAAAATAAATAGCTTAGCTATGCTAATAAATAAAACTGATTTAAATGATAAATAGATTATAAGTAAATGAGATAAATGCTCTGAATTGAATTTTATGATAGATAGATGTAGATAATTTATAATTTATTAGCTGTGTCCCTGTGCTTTTACCCTTATCCTGGGGAACTTCTACCCATACGTGGACAAAATATAGCCTATATTACTCGGAGATAGTGTAGCTTTATAGCAGTAAGAAAAAATCTAAGATCAGTTCATTAGTTTTTGAGCCTTTAAGCTAGAAATAAACATAAAATTAACTCACCTGACGAGCCAACATTTCCTGGTGGTCTGAATTAACAGTCAGGCAAGCACACGCTACAGAAAATTGCACCAAAAACAGCAGAAATAGAATCACCATGTACTGTATACTGAGTTAAGTTGGCTTATTTGTATTCAAAATAATTCAAAAAAATTATAGATATACAATAATTAATTTTAATAGTACAAGTAGGTAGATACTGCATCCATATGTCATTTATTACAACAGTGAACATTCATTGCTGTAATCATACATGAGGAAACAAAAGAATAATTATTAGGAAATCCTTGAAACTGGCAATGCACAATTACTTTCAAAAGTAGTCTACATATGTTTACAGTGTTTTAATTTTGCCTTTGTTTTCATGCTCCTTAAACCTAAAATAATATGTATACAAAAATAAAACCAAACAAAGATATAACAAACCTTATTACTCAATTGAATATAAAAAGGATACAAAGAATAGCATAACTTGGTGGTGTTTTACGGCTCCAAGTAGACCCAGCAGAGATATCAAAATGAGGAATACCCCACATGCCAGAATACCTCCCACAATTGGCAAATTGGTCACCAGTGACGACGCCTGCCCGTACACCGCCACTGATATCAGAATGCTGGCCACAACCTGACAATATTAGTCACATTCAGTTTAGCATAACTATACGAAGGAAGATTTCATTAGCACAACAAAATTTATTTAAAAAAATAGGCAACATTGGCGAACTCTTAGGTAAATAAGAAAACCACAAATTAAAATTAGAAGTTAGAAAGTTTCTTACCACATATAGAATGTTCAACGCAATCAAGGCATTTTTGGAACAAGTGAATCCTCCACACATTGTGAATTCGGTTATTTTACAGCCACTTTAAATCTCTCATTTAATAAGTTAGACGCAATTATTATTGAAGATAAGATAATTATAACGAAACGCTTTTAACTTTGTATTTAGATCACTGTAACACCAAAAAATAAATCAATGGGAATAGAACACATATAAACATACACAATATTAGAACCGTAATTTCCAGATACTGCAAAAAAAATCTGTGTTATTAATAATTACTGTTACAAGTCGAAAAGTTCATCGATTCATTGAAGAAACAAAAGTAAATGAGATAGGATTTTTGATAAAATTGACAGATCCCAGAATCGCGATCGCAGCAATCAGAGAGTATAGAGCTGAGGTCTAGAGATGTCTAGAGACCACAGCTCACAGATATAATCGATATAATACATTCACTGACCGCCTACTGGCCTACTACATTTCCATAACCTAGGCCAGGCTATCCAAAAAAAATATTTATTTATAAAAAAATATATATATTGTGCAATTAATTTTTTTGTCACTAAAAATCATTCCGCAATCTTTAATACTCACTCCTTACTGACCGTAAAGCACAACAGATAATATTGCGCAATTTAATTGATCGTCTAAGGAGCGCCTTACGAAGTAAAATCAAAGTTTTTTAGTTAGTCACTTGCAGTATCATCTGCCTAGCCTTTTCCCAACAATTTTGGGGTCGGCTTCCAGTCTAACCGGATGCAGCTGAGAACCAGTGTTTTACATGGAGCGACTGCCTATCTGACCTCCACAACCCAGTACCTGGGAAACCTGGCACCCCTTGGTAAGTCTGGTTGTCAGACTTTCTGGCTTCTGACTACCCGTAACGAAAAGATGGTCACCCATCCACGGACCGACCGCGCCAAGCGTTGCTTAACCTTATGATCGATCGATCCGCGCGGCTTTGACTTAGCCACGAGCTCTTCTTCACGAGTCACTTGCAGTAATCTAAATATTTACATCTATACTAATATTATAAAGCCGAAGAGTTTGTTTGTTTGAACGCGCTAATCTCAGGAACTACTGGTCCGATTTGAAAAATTCTTTCAGTGTTAGATAGCCCACTTATCGAGGTTTATCCGGGTGCGCCGGGTAGTTCTTAGCCACAAAGTAATTTCTGATGTCCTTGTTTAACTCCGAAATATATAAGAAGTTATTATGAACTATAAACTGACGAAACTATGATATTTCGCAATAAAACGTTTTTTACAGTTACATTTAAATTGTAAGAAGTTTCGGAGTTAAACAAGGACATCAGAAATTACTTTGTGGGATATTATAACCGCCAATCATAAGATCACGCCTCATATTGAATGTTAACTTAGGTAAAACATGAAAAAACCATTTTATATTTGAATTTCCCGCTTCTAGTGGTCGAATGCACCTTAAGGTGCAGTCGCATTCACCTTAAGTTACAAAAAAATGTCTATTGCTATTATCGCTGAACTGAGTGATATGGATTTTTTTTTTTTTTTTCCCACGACTGGTATAACATAGCCTTTTATCCGGTCACAGATTATCGTTGAATTTTGAGACATTCTGTATATGTGTACAAACGCCAACACATCAAGTTACCACAATTCTACAATCGATTTTCAACCTTATCACAATAGTGGAAGGTTAATGTTCGTTTGGTAGTTATTTATTATTAGATTATTATTTATTTGATAGATAATTATCTGAGGTATATCTATATCAGGCCCACAGATAATGTATTCGGACAAATTGTATGATGTGTCAATGTCAAGGTATCAAGCAATGTCAATTGTCAAATTGCATTTCAGTTTCCACAATAATTTCGTGAGCTACAATCATTTGAATTATGTAAAGATATTAATTGAACTAGAACCGGATCAGCCTAATAAAATACGTTCCTTTCATATTTCTATTTACTAAGCATAATTAAACCGAGCCTCTTATTACATTGAAAACATGGTAACGCGAAAACCAGTAAATTGGTTCCTGACTGAGAAAGGCCGCTCATTTTCTTTCGCCGTAATTACAGGCACTGGGCTTGCATGTACAGCTGCTAAATATGGTCCACAGACTTTTTTCTTGGATAAATATAAAGACTTCGTACACTACTACAAGTAAGATTTTAACTGCCAGTTTCAGAGGTTGCAGATAAACTTCTAGATAGCTATCTGACAGACTGCCGTAGAAATGCTATTAATTTTGACTACTCTATCTGGAACCTCTGAAACTGGAGCCAAATATTCTATTAAAGTCTGCACTCTATAATATAATAATACTGTTCTGCATTATTTACAGCAATGGTCAACCATCAGTTTTGTCAAAGGAACTTCGTGATAGATGTTCCAAATGTCTGGATATCTTGAATATACCTGATGTTCACCGAAAACTTATTGTGCCATTCAGTGTTTTTGGATATGATTTGTTTCATGCTGGTACCTATACCAATTTATTTTTTATTGTGCCATTATCTAACACTGGGACACTGGAGAAATCATATAAAGAAGTTGTTATTCAAAGTCACAGCTTTACTTTAAAATGTCTTTCCATTACTAACAAGTGCATAACCTCTTTTTATGAAATTACATAATAAAATTAGTGTTTAAGTAAAACCTGTACTGCTGGAGAAATGTGTCAAATATCCAAATCTGTTATCACTATCTACCCATTATATGACTCATTGGCTCGAGTTTTCTACTCCCATGGTTGCATTTGCTACATAATTCCTTGATATGCTTTTGTTCCTGCTTGCTAATTCGAATTGTAATTTAAAAAATCATAAATCAGTTGCACTGCTAGGTAATTTTGTAATGTTTAAACCACATTGTTTCAGGTAGTATAAATTCAAAATTTGGAGTAGCTATTGGAATTCCAGTCAATTTCAATTACAAAACTTTGGCTGACATACAAGCTGATGATATTCAGGTGTTTATAAAATCAATAAAATAATGTCTTAAGGTGAATGCGACATTTAGAAGCGGGAAATTCAAATATAAAATATATGAAAAAACCATTTTATATTTGAATTTCCCGCTTCTAGTCGTCGCATTCACCTTAAGTAACAACTCCCAACAAGTCATTTGCATTTTTTACTTGTTTAATGAGGTCAATGGGTTTTGAAATATTTTTAGTTATGCAAGATATTTTTTAACACCCAGGTTATGATTTAATTACCCATATCACACTAGCAGTTTCTCGCAGTTTCATATCTCTTTAAAATTACAGGTTAATCAAAAGAAAGTTGACTGGGAATCTGAAGCTGGAAAAAAATTGGCTGATGCCTTAATATTGCCGGAGAAAATCCAAGAATTTGCAATATGTCGGGAAATAATTATGACACAGAATAATAAAATCATGTTTCAAGCTGCATATCCATTCACATGTCTATTCTTTGCATACAATGTTTCACAAATTCTCAATAGAAGATTAAACCTCTATGCAGCGCCACCACCTATGAGGGGCATTTTATACACAATAGTAGGTATGTTTGCAACAGGTCTGTATTTTCTAATGACTGACATGACTGAAGTTCATTATGAAACAGATACAGATCAGAGATTATGTGAACTTGGGCCCGAATATGTCAAAAGTGGTAAAATATTTTATGAAAAATTACTAAACAGAAATCAAGCTCTAAGAGAATTGATGGGGAGTGAAGGAGAAAAGAAATACAGTAAAATGGGAAATGAAAATTTTGGCATTCGACAACCTAGGGTAGCATTAGTTCATAGAAAACTTTTCTTTGAACAAAAGCTTAAGGAAATAAATGACACTGACAAATCTGATAATAGTACTAATGTCTTGTTGTGATACAAAAGTGTGATAGAATAATAAGCATTGCAATAATGATTTGTAAAATAAGCAATAAATCCGTTCTGAAATAAATTTTTAAATGTTTCTGTTCATGACACTAGCTGTTTTCCCGCGTCCCGAGGGAACTTCTTCCCGTACTGGGATGAAATACCCATAGCATCGATGTATATGTACCCATAGCCTATGTTACTCGGGAAAGTGCAGCTTATCAACAGTGAATTAATTTTTCAAGTCTGGCAGTGCATCCTGAAGGCACCCGAAATGCCTTCAGGGAACAAACAAAAAAATGTTACCTTTTTAAGGTGAATAAAATGGTTTTTTCATGTTTTACCTAAAGCCCGATTTACACTTCCATAAGTACAGTAGCGAGTTAAGTTGAGTCATCGGCAAGTTAAGTTGTTATTGCAGTTTGAACGGCAAAAGCGAGTTAAGTAGTAAGTTGTTGATTAAGTTGAGTTGGATAGATCGCGATCCCATTTTTGGCGAGTCCAGTGCGAAGTAGCCCCCCCGCTCGCGTCTCCCGCACCCCGCCAACTAACTGACCGACGTGTAGACGGGCGAGTTTAGTAGGACTGTGACCGCAGACACGTATTATTGTTTTTTATTGGTATTTGCAACGTCCATTTTCTTGATGAAAACAACAAAGGAACAAATTACCGACGCAAGTCGCAACTAGTAGGTATCGTTCACGTGACGGCAACTTATGACTACTTAACTCGCCTTCGTTTGGACGCTACTTACAACTTACTACTACTTATTACTTAACTCTCTGAGTTCTTAACTCGCTACTGTACTTATGAAAGTGTAAATCGGGCTTAAGTTAACATTCAATAAGAGGCGTGATCTTATGATTGGCGGTTATATCCCACAAAGTAATTTCTGATGTCCTTGTTTAACTCGGAAACTTCTCACAATTTAAATGTAACTGTAAAAACATTTTATTGCGAAATATCATAGTTTCGACAGTGGTCGAATGCACCTTAACAATGCATTGGCACTGTTAAATTAATATCCATTTGACAATCACACCTTTGACACAAAATATTTTTGAGTTCAATCGATATCGACGTTTAAAAATTTAAATAATATCATCTCTACTCTCTAGTCAAAGGCACCGCCGACTATTGTATTTTAAATTTATTTAGGATCATGACCTTACGAAGTCATTACCCGGAAGACGATGACCCTTGAACCGTATTGCCATATGATTTTCGTAATTTTATGAAATATTATTACGTTTTTTTAGGGGTAATTTTTTTCACTATTATGCAGCTGATAATTTTTTTATGGAATCTCATGTAGGTACCTAATAATTCCTTCACTGGTCAGACGGGGTTTTTAAAACAGCCTGTATACTATATTGTTATCGGCCGGTATTTACTTAATTGTTGTTATAGCGGCAACAAAAATAAATCATTTGTGAGAATTTCAGCTTTCTAGCTATCACGGTATATGAGATACAGCCCGGAGACAGACAGATAGATAACGTAGTCTTAATAATAGGGTCCAGTTTAAAAAAAATATCTATAATATTAAATTTAATCTTAAATATCGTCTAAAAATTAAAAAAATATTAAGGGGTATCCCCGTACTATAAACGTGTGAAACCGCAAATTATAACTTTGTTATTTATATATTTGTATGAAAAACAAAAATGTTTGTATTTTGGCTAGTTGTAGGTAATAGATACGTTCATTTTTCATAGATAATGATACGGAACCCTTTTTTTTTTTTAATAGGGTTGGGAAATCCTCATGGAGAAGGGCGAAGGGGACTGTCAGACTTACTGACTAAAAACCAACCCGTGTTCCTCAAGTACCCATGTGTCGGAGGGGTGGGTATCGTCGAAGCATTCGTCCTACCCCCCGACGGGTATTGGCCCGCCAGATGGTCAGGCGGGCCCCGTCACCCACTGCGGCCGTCACCCCGGCCGCAGGACTTCACTATGAGGCGCGCGCGGAACACGACGCTGCCGCCTCGAGGCCTGCTGTTGGTCGGACGACAAGACGCCCCGAGTCTGTCGTCCGCAGGCCGCGCTCTATGGTGGCCGAAAGTCAGCCACCCTACGATGCCCAGTGCGTCTGCTGCGAGAAGGGAGAAAGGAGGCAGCCTCTCTCTCCCTTTCCGCCGCCTCCTTTGCGAGCATCACGGCCTCGCAAAAGGTGGCGACGGCACTCCACCCTGACTCGCTCCCGACCATGGTAGACACAACAGCCGGAAGCGAAAGGTTTCCCGCAGCACCTACGGCCGCGACCAAGTCACGGCGCTGCTCATCCCAAGCTAGGCATTCCGCCAACGTATGCAGCGCCGTATCGTCGCGGCAATCACCACAATGGTGGCACTGGAAGTCGGCTCCCGACCTATGCGACACAGGAACTTCCCGAAACACCCGTGTCCGGTAAGCACCTGCGTCAGCCGGAAGCTGAGGGCGCCGTGGCTCCTATTGAGCCACTCTTTTAAAATGTGCCTTACCGCCGCTACAGCGGCGTGCCCCGCCGTGGGTTGTGCTAAGCGCGTCTGCCACTCCTCCACTAGGATCTGGCGGAGTTCTGCCCTGCGTGCCTCAACCTGTCGAGGCACTAGGCGCTCCTCATGATACGGAACCCTTCGTGCGCGAGTCCAACTCGCACTTGGCCGGTTTTTTATTCAATAGACAACGATAGTCAATTCTTATCTTTATATTTATATGTTATTTATTATATTCATTATTGTTGTTGATAACATCAGACAACATGGGCAATATTGCCGGTAAAATACCGGCAATATTGCTGGCATTATTGGCAATTCGCACTTTGGGCATTATTGCCGGCAACGGCACATCTCTAGTTCCAAATATTTTACTCCTACTCTTTTATGTCGGACTATATTATAATAATTATATGTTAGAGGACGGTTGGCAACCCTATGAAGATCTGGATTTGTTTGTTTGACATAACAGACTCCACAGAGTACATTCTAATATACTCTCAGCAACTTATCAATGAAATTGATTGAAATATTATTTGAGAAGAAGTTTACAAAGTTTCAATGTTACAATGGCTTTAGTAAATCAATTTAATTCTTTGCGATTGGATTATTTGGACCATGGATGGGTTCAAAATATTTATAATTCGGAGTTTCTGGAGTTCGAAGATTTGCCGCCAGAATATGAGAACGCAGTGGAAACTTCAGATTTGTGTTCATTATTTACAGATATATTACACGCCACAGACAACTGGCTAAGCTCTGAGGAAATACCCCAAAATGAAAGGACTTGGGCTAAATTGTGTCAATTAGTACCTTACAAAAAGATTTTAGCTCTAATAGCATACTACTTAGACCGTGGATGCAAAAACATTGGTATAAGAGAATATAGAAATCATGCAATAATAGCATCTCGAGTTTACTTTAAGTTGCTTTCTATACCAGGATACAAAGCTTATAATATTTACCACTCACAACTATTCGCCCAGTCACTTACCTGTTTGGTGTTTCCAAAAATGATGAGTTTGGATAAGAGCCACCTCAGTTCTAAGGCTCTTTTATCAGAAATGAATGCTGTGCTGGCGGATTTGGTAGTTTATGTTTCAGATTTGAACGCTATTATTGGGAGTTTACAGCTTAGCCCAACGGACATGAATTTTGAGGATATTTTAAGCAACTTGGTTGACGTTACTAGCTGTGACATAGTCAGTCACGCCAAAATCGGTAAGGCTTTGATAATCTTATTTTACTAATATTATAAATGCGAAAGTTTATGTTTGATTGTTACTCCTTCATGACATAAGTACTGCATGAATTTTGATGAAGCTTGACAGTAGTATAGCTTATAGATCAGAATAGCACATAGGCTACTTTTTATCTGGGTATGGGAAGTAGTTTCCTTGGGAAGCAGGTGAAACCGCTGGCAGAAGCTAGTATAAAGTAAAGGTTTATTGTGATGTCAAAAAGTAATATTTAAATATATATTTTAGATAAAAACAACCTTCAAATAATAATTGGTATGATATTGGGAATAATAGACAACTTGTTGCACAATCCAAATCAAGAACCAAATGAAACATCAATCATGTTGCTGTTTAAATGTATGATACCCAAGTTAATAGCATCATGTATGGAACCCAAGAATTCTGAAGTAAGTTCAAATATAATTGTATAAAAATTTTGAATCTATTTAACTTTTCAATAGCCACATTCACACAAACTTGTTTATTAAGTACTTTTGAAACATTTAAATTCACTTCAACAAAAATGAAAAAAAATTTTTTGCATGGCTTCTTGCTGGACTACAACACCTTTGTACCTATATACAATTTTAGTACTTTATATATCTACATACTATTATTAGGAGTAAATGTTTGTATTGTTACATTATCCCCTAGTGTCATAATGTGCAACAGTTCCCTCAGGACTTGTGTGGTGGAACTATGAGAATCAGTTCTTATTTATTTTTCAGAATTTGGCACAATCTGCTTATGTGACATATTCATTTGTGCTGATAACTAAATATGGTGCTTCAGCAATACCGAGCTACGCCATCATGATAGAGTATCTATGCTACACTGCAGATGGGCTGGTAAGAAAAACAGTACTTTCCCATTCCATCCCATTAACTACAACATTTTATACTATAGCAGCATCAATTTATCAAATAAAAAAATTACAGTTTAATAATTACTATTCCAAATGTTATCACCTAAATGGACCCTGCGCTATAGCATTTGCCTGTCTAGTTTGAAATGATGATGCAATTAACCACAGCATCTTATTTTTTTGCAGTACCGCTCTTACAGTGGTTTCAAATGTCCATTCATTACTACTACGAAAATGCTTAGGTACTCTAAAATTAATGTACCTAATGTTTTGACACTCAAGGTTATTTTAAAAGGAAGATCCCATTGACTACAGCATTTTTATATTATAGGCTACTTTATACTTGGGGGGGGGGGAAGAGAAGTTCCCTCGGGATTCAGGTAAAAGGCTAGGTGGATGATGATTATGGTATTTAGGTAATGGTGTTACAGGAACGCAATGAAATTCGCGAGCGGAGAGCTGAATTAGTTGTGGGTTTGATGACTGCATTGACTCCGCAGCCTTTTAAGAAGATCTTCCATTGGATAATATTATTATCCACCACAGCAAAGCTGATACATCGGCAGGTTGCAGTAGTAAGTAATTGTGTCTCTAATAATATTGATAAGTGAATTGGCACCATGATCATTACAATTGGCTTTAATTATTTTATTTCAGGAAATTCTGTCTCATATGATAGAAAAAGATACTAACGAAGCTCCTCCAGAATCTGAATCGAATGAAAGATCCAACAGTGATGGGACGTCATGTAAGTTTCTTTTTGATACGGAATTGGCTTCCAAACAAACGGTTTCACCCGCATTCCGGGGGAACTTCTTATTACTTCTTAATTTCACTTAAATTGAACACTTAACTTCTTATTAATAGCACATACCATTTTTAGCTGATGCAGGGGATCAACAAGAACCTCATGTCAGCAACCCTGCAGTGCCAAATGAACAAATGGCTGAAAGCGAATCTAATACATGCGATAATATTATAAAGGCCTGCCAAAAGACTGGCGCCGTAGATGTACGTATAAAAACGCGTATAGAATTCTTGTAAGTTACTTATAGTGGAGTTACTGGGGCGTTAAAAACGGCAAAACCTCGGATCTCTCAGCAACTTTATAGAATTCAATGATTTTTGCGGCAATATCTTGTGAATAACATAAATAATAATGTCTACCTATTTAAAAGCTGTGCACTTAATTTTTAACACGCTTTTACTAGGTCTGTACCTGTATGTAACTAACTAACATGTAATCAAATCTAAGATCTCTAATTTCACCATCTTCCAAGGACCGTAGCATCATGAAAATTGGCAGCTGTATGTAGTTCGGATGACAATGCAATAATATGGTACTGTCGAACTGATCTCATGATGGAGCCGAAACGTATGAACTGGAACTTCATGATAGAACATCGTATCATATTCGTGTTTGGACTTTTTAGAAAGGTCGTGTAATGAACTTTCACCACGATAAGGTTTCAAGGTCTGATGAGGAAGCCAATTTTTGGCTTTTACGTGCACTTGTTAAAGCGTGTTTTTCTATCCAGCGGTGTGTGTCAGTTGGTCTACCCTCTCTAGTAATGAGTCATATATTATTCGAAAGTTCTTTTCAAATGCAACATTTCGTACTAACATACTACTCACAAATAGTTAGTACTTTAGATGCTAAAGCACTAGAAGTTAAAGCATATATAATCGAAACATGTTTTACAGTTAATGTACCACCTCTTATCATAAGTCATATATCAATCAAAAGGACTTTAAAGCGCTACATTTACACGCCACTTAATATTTTTTAATATTTTAAAAGATTTGGCTTAACTAAGGTGTATTGCCGTTACTTAATAGGGATTTAAGGAACGATGTCTTCCCTCTAGTTATGAATCATATACCAATCAAAAGGTATTTTAAGTGTTGCATCTCGTCTTAATGTACCACTCACTAATTCTTAGTATTTTAGCAGATATAGCTTAACGAAAGGTAATTGATGATACTTTGAAAGGTTTTGTAAGGAATAATATCCCCCCTCTATTAATGGGCCAAATATTAATCGGCCTATGTTAGCGCTACATTTCGTCTTAACATACCCCTTATCAATTCTTAGTATTTTAGAAGATGTGGCTTAACTACGGCGTAGTGTCGATACTTTATGTGGATTTAAGGAATGATAGAATTGATTCTAGCAATGAGTCATATATCAATTAAAAGGTTTTTTAAGCCCCACATTTCGTCTTAACACTCTACTTACCAAGACTTAATATTTGAGAAGATGTGGCTTAACAAAAGTGTATTGCCGATACTTAATATGGATTTAACTGTGCCCCGGGATGGTTTTAGGAAATATATTTCACAATCAGTAGGTGCTAATGCCGTCAACACTAGTACCTAGCCCGAAAATAATCGTAGTATGTTGCAACTGCCGTTTCTCACTTCCCGTCCGGATAACTGCTCAAGGTCCCTCGGACTCTTCAAATTGAATGAAACGTTGGAAAGATATTCGTCTTTCTCTATTTAAGTAAGATTTATTGTAAAACTAAAATAAAAAAAAAATCAATATTAATTTTTCATATTTTTTTGTTTAAATAATCAAAAAAATAATTGCACAATATAATATTAGGTAGAAGATACGTTTTAGAGTATAAAGAACAAGATCCCGTTGGTTTTATGTAGATTGATTCAGTTACCTAGAGATCCGAGGTTAAAACCCCCAGTAACTCCACTATTAACAAAGTCGAGCTACATCGTTGATTAATCCGCTCTTTTTGTCTCGGCTATTTCATGTATAACAAACTTAGGCATACTTACGGCCAGTTTCAAAGGTTCCAGATAGCTATCTGACAGGTAGTGCCATAGAATTGTTTTTAATTTTGTTAACTTTTCTATGGCATAATCAGTTTATCCTAAAGGTAATATATTGAAATCAAATCAGGTACATTTTTTTATTCATGCACTGGAAGTACAAAAACAACATCAATTTAAATAAGTACCAAACGAATAGCAAGTACATATTTAAAAAAAATCGTTTCAGGGGCCAGCACTTCAACTTTCAGACGTGGAAAGACTGAGTCTACTTCAAGAACGACGACATAGGGTGCCATACTCAGAGATCTTTCGCGCTGTGTTCGACCGAGTGAATGACGATTCGGGAACATTGCGACAGCGCGCTCTCGGATTCTTTACAAAATGTCTGACCATCAACCGCCCAGTGATGGTCGAAGCTATCCAGGTAACTTATTGAAATGTTAGAAATATCCACTCTACTATGCTGTGGGTTTTAGTGTGACTCATCAATTAATACGCAGTGTTAACACTGTACTTCTCTGTCCCCTTGCCACCTAAAATAGTTTTTGATCTGTTGATTCACATGATGCTACAATCAATTTTAGGGATGTTTAGTGATCATGTGTGCTTGTTTGTTTTGTGTAAAAACAAGTCCTGAGGATCGTAGGAAAGAGTATTTGCTAGGTACGGAGTATTTGGTACATGGCGTAGACTATATGGTGGCGTACGGCAGGAGCTGAACGGCAGCGGCGCGGTGCCGCGGCTGCTGGGCGCGGGCGCGCGCGCGGCGTGCGACGAGCGCGCGGTGGTGCGGCGCGCGGCCGCGCTGCTGGTGCTGCGTCTGCTCTGCGCGCGCTATGTGCCGGAGCCGCTGCCGGACCACGTGTCGGTAAGCGGATACTACCTTCAATAATAGTATTTATTGTTAAATCTTTATCGCATTCAATTCAAATTCAAAGGTGCATCGGTCCAATATGTAAAGGCTAAATTAAAAACTATTAACCGAATTGAATAATTATTTCACTGTTGGGAAGCTATACTATCCGCTAGTGACATAGACAATATTTTAATCGGGTATAGGGAGAAATTCCCCCAGGCCGAGGGTGAAACTGCAGGAAACAGCTAATATTATATATATAAATAAACCCAGAGTCCTTTTTGATGTCACGGCGTCAATTTTAAACTAGATCCTGGTGAACTTGTGTCGCGACGCCAGTATCCTGGTGCGAACGGCTGCTATCGGCGGCTTAGGCGAGCTGGTGGTACAGCGGCCCACGGACGTGGTCATAGAAGCCTTCCTCGCCGGGCCCATGTATCAGG
>NWSH02000008.1:8950539-8976093 GCA_002382865.2 Heliothis virescens
GTACCACTCACTAATTCTTAGTATTTTAGCAGATATAGCTTAACGAAAGGTAATTGATGATACTTTGAAAGGTTTTGTAAGGAATAATATCCCCCCTCTATTAATGGGCCAAATATTAATCGGCCTATGTTAGCGCTACATTTCGTCTTAACATACCCCTTATCAATTCTTAGTATTTTAGAAGATGTGGCTTAACTACGGCGTAGTGTCGATACTTTATGTGGATTTAAGGAATGATAGAATTGATTCTAGCAATGAGTCATATATCAATTAAAAGGTTTTTTAAGCCCCACATTTCGTCTTAACACTCTACTTACCAAGACTTAATATTTGAGAAGATGTGGCTTAACAAAAGTGTATTGCCGATACTTAATATGGATTTAACTGTGCCCCGGGATGGTTTTAGGAAATATATTTCACAATCAGTAGGTGCTAATGCCGTCAACACTAGTACCTAGCCCGAAAATAATCGTAGTATGTTGCAACTGCCGTTTCTCACTTCCCGTCCGGATAACTGCTCAAGGTCCCTCGGACTCTTCAAATTGAATGAAACGTTGGAAAGATATTCGTCTTTCTCTATTTAAGTAAGATTTATTGTAAAACTAAAATAAAAAAAAAATCAATATTAATTTTTCATATTTTTTTGTTTAAATAATCAAAAAAATAATTGCACAATATAATATTAGGTAGAAGATACGTTTTAGAGTATAAAGAACAAGATCCCGTTGGTTTTATGTAGATTGATTCAGTTACCTAGAGATCCGAGGTTAAAACCCCCAGTAACTCCACTATTAACAAAGTCGAGCTACATCGTTGATTAATCCGCTCTTTTTGTCTCGGCTATTTCATGTATAACAAACTTAGGCATACTTACGGCCAGTTTCAAAGGTTCCAGATAGCTATCTGACAGGTAGTGCCATAGAATTGTTTTTAATTTTGTTAACTTTTCTATGGCATAATCAGTTTATCCTAAAGGTAATATATTGAAATCAAATCAGGTACATTTTTTTATTCATGCACTGGAAGTACAAAAACAACATCAATTTAAATAAGTACCAAACGAATAGCAAGTACATATTTAAAAAAAATCGTTTCAGGGGCCAGCACTTCAACTTTCAGACGTGGAAAGACTGAGTCTACTTCAAGAACGACGACATAGGGTGCCATACTCAGAGATCTTTCGCGCTGTGTTCGACCGAGTGAATGACGATTCGGGAACATTGCGACAGCGCGCTCTCGGATTCTTTACAAAATGTCTGACCATCAACCGCCCAGTGATGGTCGAAGCTATCCAGGTAACTTATTGAAATGTTAGAAATATCCACTCTACTATGCTGTGGGTTTTAGTGTGACTCATCAATTAATACGCAGTGTTAACACTGTACTTCTCTGTCCCCTTGCCACCTAAAATAGTTTTTGATCTGTTGATTCACATGATGCTACAATCAATTTTAGGGATGTTTAGTGATCATGTGTGCTTGTTTGTTTTGTGTAAAAACAAGTCCTGAGGATCGTAGGAAAGAGTATTTGCTAGGTACGGAGTATTTGGTACATGGCGTAGACTATATGGTGGCGTACGGCAGGAGCTGAACGGCAGCGGCGCGGTGCCGCGGCTGCTGGGCGCGGGCGCGCGCGCGGCGTGCGACGAGCGCGCGGTGGTGCGGCGCGCGGCCGCGCTGCTGGTGCTGCGTCTGCTCTGCGCGCGCTATGTGCCGGAGCCGCTGCCGGACCACGTGTCGGTAAGCGGATACTACCTTCAATAATAGTATTTATTGTTAAATCTTTATCGCATTCAATTCAAATTCAAAGGTGCATCGGTCCAATATGTAAAGGCTAAATTAAAAACTATTAACCGAATTGAATAATTATTTCACTGTTGGGAAGCTATACTATCCGCTAGTGACATAGACAATATTTTAATCGGGTATAGGGAGAAATTCCCCCAGGCCGAGGGTGAAACTGCAGGAAACAGCTAATATTATATATATAAATAAACCCAGAGTCCTTTTTGATGTCACGGCGTCAATTTTAAACTAGATCCTGGTGAACTTGTGTCGCGACGCCAGTATCCTGGTGCGAACGGCTGCTATCGGCGGCTTAGGCGAGCTGGTGGTACAGCGGCCCACGGACGTGGTCATAGAAGCCTTCCTCGCCGGGCCCATGTATCAGGTCTCTGACCCTGAAGTAAAGGTACGTTTTTGTTTAAGAAACTAGAATAAGGTTCCAAATGTTGCAACCAATATTTGCTCCAATGTATAAGGAGTGTTGTTCAAGCTAATGAAGGCTACTTTCACAAACCATACGATGGCGTTCCATAACCAAAGATATGAAAGATTATAGCCGAACACTAGCAGCACAGATAAAAACTCACAAATAGCTTAAAAAGATTTTAGTCAATGCAATTGCGTTATTTTATTTCAGGTTCAAGAACTGGTGCTGAATCTAATTGAGGACGTATTAATCAAACGAGTGAATCAATTCAAAGGAGTGGATAGCGAGGACCCGCTGCCATGGTTGATTCTCGCTGCTATAGTAAAGCGGAAAATGAAGAGGCACTTGCAGAAAATCTGCTTTATGATGTCCAAGACATCTCAATGTATTAAGTAAGATAGCTTTTACAATACCAATCAGACGTATTTAAAATTAATATAATGCATGGTTGTAAGATCAAACTTATATCTATACTATAATATTATAAAGCTGAATTGTTTGTTTGAACGCGCTAATCTCAGGAACTACTGGTCCGATTTGAAAAATTCTTTCAATGTTAGATAGCACATTTATCGGGGAAGGCTATAGGCTACTTTTTATGCGGGTACGCGGAGTAGTTCCCTCGGGAAAGCGGGTGAAACCGCTGGCAGAAGCTAGTTGTACTGTAATGATAGTTAAAAAAAAACAATGTTACGCTTGAACACTACGCTTAACTTGCTACTTCTGACGGTTTCACCGCGTCCCGATGGATTATTCTCTCCCTATCAACTGTTTCTAGGGTTAAATAAATATCTCTTTATACTATGTATAAGGTTGGGCGTTTAAACACAGCTCCATTAACCATTTATTACTGAATCCAATCCAATATGATACATACACTGCATGTCCATAGTAAGTTAAGATAAAATAGAGTGAATTTCAACATAGTTATCTGTGTTTGTCAGTCACCGGCTAGTGGACAAGTTGAGCACGCACCTGGGGGCGCTGGGCGACGAGCGCGACGTGCAGTGCCTGCTGCTGCTCACCTGCGTGGCGCGACACGTCGACTACCCCGACGTCGGATTCGTACTCGACTACTTCTACAAACTCAGCGATAAGGAAGATGTAAGCAGTTTTTAATCTATTTAGAAATATAAAAATCTAGTTTTTGGAATAGAGCAGAAAGGGTATTTACTTCACAGTTATAATATAGTAAATGTAAACTACTTACTTATAGACTGACTTAGCGTTATTAATATTATTAACGCTTTAAACAGGTTACATTTTCTTCTCGATTAATTAACTCTTATAATGTCTATTCTTTAGCTTGGTGACATTCGAGTATTGGTGCTAACCATAGACCTGTTGAGCTCGTGGTCACGGTTCGTGCTATCAGACGATCGAACTATATTACGAGATCATCTCGTTCGCCGTTTAGCTTCAGCGAAGGATGACGGTACGACACTCCTTATTTAATTTATTTTAAACAGAGTTAAATATTCTTTCTGGAATGTTCAAATTTTATGTATCTTCCTCAGGATGCCGAATAGGGAGCGCTCAACTGGCGTCCCAATTAGATAATGAAAATTTATCATGGGCCTCGGAAATGATGCAGTTGTGTAAGTCTAAATTAATTGTTTGTATGTTTGATATAACATCAATTCATCGTTTTTAGTGACTTTTCACGCTAAACGGATGCAGATCAATATATCAGTGGTTTTGTTCGGAATGACTATCTGATCTGACCTGAACCTACTAGGGTAATACGATGACCCTTGACTGGCCGCCAGACGCCAAAGTTTAAAGGACAGCTGAAAAACGAGATTCTCATTTATAAAATATTTATAATTTATTGATTATAAGCGATACAACTCGTTTATAATTTCCCTTGGAGAAGGGTCGTGGCAAGGCTACAAGCTGGTTGTTGTGACAGCGGAGCGGCGCGCGCTGCAGGCGGGCGAGGAGCTGGAGGCGCTGCGCGCGGCGGACCTGTCGCTGGTGGCGCCGCAGCCGCCCTCGCCGCACCTGCTCAAGTTCTTCCTCAGCGCGCTCAACGACCCGCCGCCAGGTCAGGACCCAACATATTTTTATTCTTATACTATTGTAGGGGCTTGCGCCACACACGCTAACGCGACAAAAATGTACAGTCGCCGAGCCGAACTACGGCCGAGCGGAACGACAGTCCCTTATGCGCTGTGGTGGCTATTTACTGTGACATCCAATAATACCTATTCAGTGTATTTCCGAACCACATTGTAATTGAAGCAATAAATTGTACGCAACTTAGGTGCAGTGACAAACAGTCATTATCCTTTGCGCGAGGCTACACCAACACTCCCCGCTCGCTCTATTGGTGGTGTGTGGAGGCATTCGAGCGCGACGAGCGCCTGGTGCCTCGACAGGTTGAGGCACGCAGGGCAGAGCTCCGTCAGGTCCTAGTGACGGAGTGGCAGACGCGCTTAGCGCAACCCACGGCGGGGCACGCTGCTGTAGCGGCGGTAAGGCCCATTCTAGAGGAGTGGCTCTCTCAGCTTCCGGCTGACACAGGCGCTTACCGGACACGGGTGTTTCGGGAAGTTCCTGTGTCGCATAGATCGAGAGCCGACTTCCCAGTGCCACCATTGTGGTGATTGCTGCGACGATATGGCGCTGCATACGTTGACGGAATGCCCAGCTTGGGATGAGCAGCACCTTGACTTGGTCGCGACCGTAGGCGCTGCGGCAAACCTCTCGCTTCCGGCTGTTGTGTCTACTATGGTTGGGAGCGAGTCAGGGTGGAGTGCCGTCGCCACCTTTTGCGAGGCCGGTGCTCCTATGATGCTCGCAAAGGAGGCGGCGGAAAGGGAGAGAGAGGCTGCCTCCTCTCTCCCCTCTCGCAGCAGACGCACTGGGCGTCGTAGGGTGGCCGACTTCCGGCCACCATAGGGCGCGGCCTGCGGACGACAGACTCAGGGCGTCTTGTCGTCCGACCAGCAGCAGGCCACGAGGCGGCGGCGTCGTGTTCCGTGCGCGCCTGATAGTGGAGTCCTGCGGTCGGGGTGACGGCTGCAGTGGGTGACGGGGCCCGCCTGACCATCTGGCGGGCCAATACCCGTCGGGGGGTAGGACGAATGCTTCGCCGATACCCGCTCCTCCGACACATGGGTACTTGAGGAAATCGGGTTGGTTTTTAGTCAGTAAGAGTCTGACAGTCCCCTTCACTCTTCCCCAAAGGCGGAGGGTCTCCATGAGGATTTTCCAACCCGATATAAAAAAAGGTTACACCAACACACTACACACCACCACCAAGGGACTCAATATTTAGTGCCCCGACGTGACGTGTGGACTCAATACTACAACTTCGTTCGCGCCCAAGTAGCAAATTAGCGATGAATTAGGTCATAAACAAGTTGCATTACAGTCTACAGCTTTTATGCAGATGTATTAAAGGATAGGACGAGACTTTAGACTGTATTAAGGAAAGATTATACACTATTAAACAGCATAGCTGACTAATGACTTTATAATGGTGAAAAACTATACTAAAAGCATTTGAGAAGTATTTTTAAATGATCTGGTCCAGCTTTTGGCTGCATGTGATACTACTGGCTGGTGTAGAAGTTCAAAGCTTGTTAACGACTGGTTAATACGAAAAATTCACCTCTCTTGTAATGCTGCGGGCTGCATTCAAGTTTCGAAAAATCTCACTAGCTTTTAATTGGTGTACACTAATTCTATTCAAATTCTTCTACAACGCCATTAACAAGCTGTTAATGGCTGATTAACAGTAGATATGTAATCTCTTAAAATGCCGTTACATGTATATGAGAATAATTAAACATCCTGAGTTGTAAATTGGAGTAGGTGTACTCCATCTTAATGCCAATGCATAAAGTGTAGCTGACAGCTATTTTACAGCTTTCGGCATTATATATGGGTAAATCTAGATTATTGGTGTTTAAACTACGTCAGATTTGTTTATGTTTTTATGTACACAGTAACAAGAATAATTAAAATCCTTTGTTCAGGTAGCATAATTCTATATGCTGGTACATAGAGTTTGGGAACACTNCTCACGCGCCGCAGCGAGCCGCTCAACGTGCGCCTCAACTCCTTCGCCGCGCTCACCGACATATGCGCCAGGTATACTTCCTGCCCTCACATTGCAGGAGTGGCCGCGCACAAACCAGTTCTAGGTATCAGGAGCAGCTGGCGCCGCTGTTCGCCGCGCTGCTCACGCGCCGCAGCGAGCCGCTCAACGTGCGCCTCAACTCCTTCGCCGCGCTCACCGACATATGCGCCAGGTATACTTCCTGCCCTCACATTGCAGGAGTGGCCGCGCACAAACCAGTTCTAGGTATCAGGAGCAGCTGGCGCCGCTGTTCGCCGCGCTGCTCACGCGCCGCAGCGAGCCGCTCAACGTGCGCCTCAACTCCTTCGCCGCGCTCACCGACATATGCGCCAGGTATACTTCCTGCCCTCACATTGCAGGAGTGGCCGCGCACAAACCAGTTCTAGGTATCAGGAGCAGCTGGCGCCGCTGTTCGCCGCGCTGCTCACGCGCCGCAGCGAGCCGCTCAACGTGCGCCTCAACTCCTTCGCCGCGCTCACCGACATATGCGCCAGGTATACTTCCTGCCCTCACATTGCAGGAGTGGCCGCGCACAAACCAGTTCTAGGTATCAGGAGCAGCTGGCGCCGCTGTTCGCCGCGCTGCTCACGCGCCGCAGCGAGCCGCTCAACGTGCGCCTCAACTCCTTCGCCGCGCTCACCGACATATGCGCCAGGTATACTTCCTGCCCTCACATTGCAGGAGTGGCCGCGCACAAACCAGTTCTAGGTATCAGGAGCAGCTGGCGCCGCTGTTCGCCGCGCTGCTCACGCGCCGCAGCGAGCCGCTCAACGTGCGCCTCAACTCCTTCGCCGCGCTCACCGACATATGCGCCAGGTATACTTCCTGCCCTCACATTGCAGGAGTGGCCGCGCACAAACCAGTTCTAGGTATCAGGAGCAGCTGGCGCCGCTGTTCGCCGCGCTGCTCACGCGCCGCAGCGAGCCGCTCAACGTGCGCCTCAACTCCTTCGCCGCGCTCACCGACATATGCGCCAGGTATACTTCCTGCCCTCACATTGCAGGAGTGGCCGCGCACAAACCAGTTCTAGGTATCAGGAGCAGCTGGCGCCGCTGTTCGCCGCGCTGCTCACGCGCCGCAGCGAGCCGCTCAACGTGCGCCTCAACTCCTTCGCCGCGCTCACCGACATATGCGCCAGGTATACTTCCTGCCCTCACATTGCAGGAGTGGCCGCGCACAAACCAGTTCTAGGTATCAGGAGCAGCTGGCGCCGCTGTTCGCCGCGCTGCTCACGCGCCGCAGCGAGCCGCTCAACGTGCGCCTCAACTCCTTCGCCGCGCTCACCGACATATGCGCCAGGTATACTTCCTGCCCTCACATTGCAGGAGTGGCCGCGCACAAACCAGTTCTAGGTATCAGGAGCAGCTGGCGCCGCTGTTCGCCGCGCTGCTCACGCGCCGCAGCGAGCCGCTCAACGTGCGCCTCAACTCCTTCGCCGCGCTCACCGACATATGCGCCAGGTATACTTCCTGCCCTCACATTGCAGGAGTGGCCGCGCACAAACCAGTTCTAGGTATCAGGAGCAGCTGGCGCCGCTGTTCGCCGCGCTGCTCACGCGCCGCAGCGAGCCGCTCAACGTGCGCCTCAACTCCTTCGCCGCGCTCACCGACATATGCGCCAGGTATACTTCCTGCCCTCACATTGCAGGAGTGGCCGCGCACAAACCAGTTCTAGGTATCAGGAGCAGCTGGCGCCGCTGTTCGCCGCGCTGCTCACGCGCCGCAGCGAGCCGCTCAACGTGCGCCTCAACTCCTTCGCCGCGCTCACCGACATATGCGCCAGGTATACTTCCTGCCCTCACATTGCAGGAGTGGCCGCGCACAAACCAGTTCTAGGTATCAGGAGCAGCTGGCGCCGCTGTTCGCCGCGCTGCTCACGCGCCGCAGCGAGCCGCTCAACGTGCGCCTCAACTCCTTCGCCGCGCTCACCGACATATGCGCCAGGTATACTTCCTGCCCTCACATTGCAGGAGTGGCCGCGCACAAACCAGTTCTAGGTATCAGGAGCAGCTGGCGCCGCTGTTCGCCGCGCTGCTCACGCGCCGCAGCGAGCCGCTCAACGTGCGCCTCAACTCCTTCGCCGCGCTCACCGACATATGCGCCAGGTATACTTCCTGCCCTCACATTGCAGGAGTGGCCGCGCACAAACCAGTTCTAGGTATCAGGAGCAGCTGGCGCCGCTGTTCGCCGCGCTGCTCACGCGCCGCAGCGAGCCGCTCAACGTGCGCCTCAACTCCTTCGCCGCGCTCACCGACATATGCGCCAGGTATACTTCCTGCCCTCACATTGCAGGAGTGGCCGCGCACAAACCAGTTCTAGGTATCAGGAGCAGCTGGCGCCGCTGTTCGCCGCGCTGCTCACGCGCCGCAGCGAGCCGCTCAACGTGCGCCTCAACTCCTTCGCCGCGCTCACCGACATATGCGCCAGGTATACTTCCTGCCCTCACATTGCAGGAGTGGCCGCGCACAAACCAGTTCTAGGTATCAGGAGCAGCTGGCGCCGCTGTTCGCCGCGCTGCTCACGCGCCGCAGCGAGCCGCTCAACGTGCGCCTCAACTCCTTCGCCGCGCTCACCGACATATGCGCCAGGTATACTTCCTGCCCTCACATTGCAGGAGTGGCCGCGCACAAACCAGTTCTAGGTATCAGGAGCAGCTGGCGCCGCTGTTCGCCGCGCTGCTCACGCGCCGCAGCGAGCCGCTCAACGTGCGCCTCAACTCCTTCGCCGCGCTCACCGACATATGCGCCAGGTATACTTCCTGCCCTCACATTGCAGGAGTGGCCGCGCACAAACCAGTTCTAGGTATCAGGAGCAGCTGGCGCCGCTGTTCGCCGCGCTGCTCACGCGCCGCAGCGAGCCGCTCAACGTGCGCCTCAACTCCTTCGCCGCGCTCACCGACATATGCGCCAGGTATACTTCCTGCCCTCACATTGCAGGAGTGGCCGCGCACAAACCAGTTCTAGGTATCAGGAGCAGCTGGCGCCGCTGTTCGCCGCGCTGCTCACGCGCCGCAGCGAGCCGCTCAACGTGCGCCTCAACTCCTTCGCCGCGCTCACCGACATATGCGCCAGGTATACTTCCTGCCCTCACATTGCAGGAGTGGCCGCGCACAAACCAGTTCTAGGTATCAGGAGCAGCTGGCGCCGCTGTTCGCCGCGCTGCTCACGCGCCGCAGCGAGCCGCTCAACGTGCGCCTCAACTCCTTCGCCGCGCTCACCGACATATGCGCCAGGTATACTTCCTGCCCTCACATTGCAGGAGTGGCCGCGCACAAACCAGTTCTAGGTATCAGGAGCAGCTGGCGCCGCTGTTCGCCGCGCTGCTCACGCGCCGCAGCGAGCCGCTCAACGTGCGCCTCAACTCCTTCGCCGCGCTCACCGACATATGCGCCAGGTATACTTCCTGCCCTCACATTGCAGGAGTGGCCGCGCACAAACCAGTTCTAGGTATCAGGAGCAGCTGGCGCCGCTGTTCGCCGCGCTGCTCACGCGCCGCAGCGAGCCGCTCAACGTGCGCCTCAACTCCTTCGCCGCGCTCACCGACATATGCGCCAGGTATACTTCCTGCCCTCACATTGCAGGAGTGGCCGCGCACAAACCAGTTCTAGGTATCAGGAGCAGCTGGCGCCGCTGTTCGCCGCGCTGCTCACGCGCCGCAGCGAGCCGCTCAACGTGCGCCTCAACTCCTTCGCCGCGCTCACCGACATATGCGCCAGGTATACTTCCTGCCCTCACATTGCAGGAGTGGCCGCGCACAAACCAGTTCTAGGTATCAGGAGCAGCTGGCGCCGCTGTTCGCCGCGCTGCTCACGCGCCGCAGCGAGCCGCTCAACGTGCGCCTCAACTCCTTCGCCGCGCTCACCGACATATGCGCCAGGTATACTTCCTGCCCTCACATTGCAGGAGTGGCCGCGCACAAACCAGTTCTAGGTATCAGGAGCAGCTGGCGCCGCTGTTCGCCGCGCTGCTCACGCGCCGCAGCGAGCCGCTCAACGTGCGCCTCAACTCCTTCGCCGCGCTCACCGACATATGCGCCAGGTATACTTCCTGCCCTCACATTGCAGGAGTGGCCGCGCACAAACCAGTTCTAGGTATCAGGAGCAGCTGGCGCCGCTGTTCGCCGCGCTGCTCACGCGCCGCAGCGAGCCGCTCAACGTGCGCCTCAACTCCTTCGCCGCGCTCACCGACATATGCGCCAGGTATACTTCCTGCCCTCACATTGCAGGAGTGGCCGCGCACAAACCAGTTCTAGGTATCAGGAGCAGCTGGCGCCGCTGTTCGCCGCGCTGCTCACGCGCCGCAGCGAGCCGCTCAACGTGCGCCTCAACTCCTTCGCCGCGCTCACCGACATATGCGCCAGGTATACTTCCTGCCCTCACATTGCAGGAGTGGCCGCGCACAAACCAGTTCTAGGTATCAGGAGCAGCTGGCGCCGCTGTTCGCCGCGCTGCTCACGCGCCGCAGCGAGCCGCTCAACGTGCGCCTCAACTCCTTCGCCGCGCTCACCGACATATGCGCCAGGTATACTTCCTGCCCTCACATTGCAGGAGTGGCCGCGCACAAACCAGTTCTAGGTATCAGGAGCAGCTGGCGCCGCTGTTCGCCGCGCTGCTCACGCGCCGCAGCGAGCCGCTCAACGTGCGCCTCAACTCCTTCGCCGCGCTCACCGACATATGCGCCAGGTATACTTCCTGCCCTCACATTGCAGGAGTGGCCGCGCACAAACCAGTTCTAGGTATCAGGAGCAGCTGGCGCCGCTGTTCGCCGCGCTGCTCACGCGCCGCAGCGAGCCGCTCAACGTGCGCCTCAACTCCTTCGCCGCGCTCACCGACATATGCGCCAGGTATACTTCCTGCCCTCACATTGCAGGAGTGGCCGCGCACAAACCAGTTCTAGGTATCAGGAGCAGCTGGCGCCGCTGTTCGCCGCGCTGCTCACGCGCCGCAGCGAGCCGCTCAACGTGCGCCTCAACTCCTTCGCCGCGCTCACCGACATATGCGCCAGGTATACTTCCTGCCCTCACATTGCAGGAGTGGCCGCGCACAAACCAGTTCTAGGTATCAGGAGCAGCTGGCGCCGCTGTTCGCCGCGCTGCTCACGCGCCGCAGCGAGCCGCTCAACGTGCGCCTCAACTCCTTCGCCGCGCTCACCGACATATGCGCCAGGTATACTTCCTGCCCTCACATTGCAGGAGTGGCCGCGCACAAACCAGTTCTAGGTATCAGGAGCAGCTGGCGCCGCTGTTCGCCGCGCTGCTCACGCGCCGCAGCGAGCCGCTCAACGTGCGCCTCAACTCCTTCGCCGCGCTCACCGACATATGCGCCAGGTATACTTCCTGCCCTCACATTGCAGGAGTGGCCGCGCACAAACCAGTTCTAGGTATCAGGAGCAGCTGGCGCCGCTGTTCGCCGCGCTGCTCACGCGCCGCAGCGAGCCGCTCAACGTGCGCCTCAACTCCTTCGCCGCGCTCACCGACATATGCGCCAGGTATACTTCCTGCCCTCACATTGCAGGAGTGGCCGCGCACAAACCAGTTCTAGGTATCAGGAGCAGCTGGCGCCGCTGTTCGCCGCGCTGCTCACGCGCCGCAGCGAGCCGCTCAACGTGCGCCTCAACTCCTTCGCCGCGCTCACCGACATATGCGCCAGGTATACTTCCTGCCCTCACATTGCAGGAGTGGCCGCGCACAAACCAGTTCTAGGTATCAGGAGCAGCTGGCGCCGCTGTTCGCCGCGCTGCTCACGCGCCGCAGCGAGCCGCTCAACGTGCGCCTCAACTCCTTCGCCGCGCTCACCGACATATGCGCCAGGTATACTTCCTGCCCTCACATTGCAGGAGTGGCCGCGCACAAACCAGTTCTAGGTATCAGGAGCAGCTGGCGCCGCTGTTCGCCGCGCTGCTCACGCGCCGCAGCGAGCCGCTCAACGTGCGCCTCAACTCCTTCGCCGCGCTCACCGACATATGCGCCAGGTATACTTCCTGCCCTCACATTGCAGGAGTGGCCGCGCACAAACCAGTTCTAGGTATCAGGAGCAGCTGGCGCCGCTGTTCGCCGCGCTGCTCACGCGCCGCAGCGAGCCGCTCAACGTGCGCCTCAACTCCTTCGCCGCGCTCACCGACATATGCGCCAGGTATACTTCCTGCCCTCACATTGCAGGAGTGGCCGCGCACAAACCAGTTCTAGGTATCAGGAGCAGCTGGCGCCGCTGTTCGCCGCGCTGCTCACGCGCCGCAGCGAGCCGCTCAACGTGCGCCTCAACTCCTTCGCCGCGCTCACCGACATATGCGCCAGGTATACTTCCTGCCCTCACATTGCAGGAGTGGCCGCGCACAAACCAGTTCTAGGTATCAGGAGCAGCTGGCGCCGCTGTTCGCCGCGCTGCTCACGCGCCGCAGCGAGCCGCTCAACGTGCGCCTCAACTCCTTCGCCGCGCTCACCGACATATGCGCCAGGTATACTTCCTGCCCTCACATTGCAGGAGTGGCCGCGCACAAACCAGTTCTAGGTATCAGGAGCAGCTGGCGCCGCTGTTCGCCGCGCTGCTCACGCGCCGCAGCGAGCCGCTCAACGTGCGCCTCAACTCCTTCGCCGCGCTCACCGACATATGCGCCAGGTATACTTCCTGCCCTCACATTGCAGGAGTGGCCGCGCACAAACCAGTTCTAGGTATCAGGAGCAGCTGGCGCCGCTGTTCGCCGCGCTGCTCACGCGCCGCAGCGAGCCGCTCAACGTGCGCCTCAACTCCTTCGCCGCGCTCACCGACATATGCGCCANCTTGTCGCTCGACCTCGACGACGAGCCCGGCCTCGGCGACTTCCGCTCCCGCAACGTCACCGTGCACTCCCTCTCCGCAGCCGATGATACTTCAGACAACGAACAATCCACGCCCACTGACGCACCGCCTGTAGCTGAGCAGCCGAACAGTTCGCTCGGTGGAACTGCACGACACGTGTCGCCAAGTACTAATATATATTGTTTACCTAGATCAGCATCGAGCACTACGAAAAAGACACATTTACCTTCGACGCGTAAATCGCACGAGTCTACTCCAAAATATTATGACTATTTAGATTTTCTAAAAAGATTCATACAATTAAGTCAACATCATTCACCAGGTCAGTCAACAAGGGGTCAGTTATTTCAGCGACCAAATCCTGTACCAAGAGTCACTCAATGTCGTACTTTTCGTACAGATCGTATGTCGGATGATTTGTTTGAAAGTATAGTAAGGCAACCCAGCACTTCTAAAAAGTCAAAAGATCTGACACAAAACTCTAAAGATAAATTGAATGATAAAAAATCGCCTCCCAGCACTTCTAAAAGGGCTCATAGTCAGTCGGTCAGTTCTAGGCCTAGACCCGCACAACATTCAATTGGCCGTGCAAAATCTCTACCTCGGTTTACAAACGTGACAAGAAATCAGTTGTTAGATATAGGGCGTAGTCTGGATGATTTATTCGATTATACAAAAACTCTACCCTGTACTTCAAAAGAGTCACAGCGTCTACTGGAAAGCTGTTCAAAGGGTGCACATAGATGGTTTAAAGACACTGTGCTCGTTTCGGAAGATTCATTAGATTCTACATCCTTACCAAGCACTATAATAAGTTATGATGGTCCAAAAATTGGACCTAGTCCGGAAGGTTCCGCCCATAAGCATTCTATGAATCCACCTGAACGGCCCACGTCGGTAGACGCAGACCTGTACCATGCACATGGACATAGCCAACCACGCGCGGATTCAGATACCGAGCTGTCACCCTCGACTGACACATCGCTTGTTGCATTTGCCATTCCTTCAAAACCTCTGATTCAGAAACAATCCCACAAACAAACTGTTTCAGATGAATCTAAAAAGGCCGACCGCTGTTCGGAGAAAGATAAAATAAAACTTACTGAGTCACGCTCGACAACAAGTGATAGGAGCCAATCAGATATAGTAACACGTCCACATAAACCTATGCCGAGCATAGCTGTTTCGCTACCATTACCATCGAATATTAACATTGAAGTGTTGAAAAAACTTCGACAAAAAACTGATACAGTTTGCTCTACAAAAAAAAGGTCTGTCGAATTGCTATGTGATTCTGAGATGTTGAACAAGAAATCTATGCCCTCAACAGCTGTAGCTACAGACGAGCGTACGGAACATCCAGCTTCGAAAAGATCGCGTTCCCAATCTTATGGAACAAAATGTCTCTCAGATGATAGAGGCCCGTCAGGTGCAGAACACTCATCAAATGATAACCAACGTCGCTTAATACTTGCTAGTCGAAGATCATCGACTCATCTTCACACGTCAAAAGATACAACTAGTAAAAAAGGCGTGGAAGAAATGCCGTCAGAAGCTCATTTGAAAGATTCCATTCCTAGCAGGACAAAACGATCACACGAGGGTACTAAAATTAAAGGTAGCGTGGCTGAAGCTTTGCACAGCCCACAAGTAGACAGACCGAGATCATCGATGTCTATCTCGGATCGTAGATCGTCGCAAGATACCATAAGCGTGTCCAAGGAATGCAAAACTGAGACTCAAAGAGTCTTAAAGGATGTCAAAAGACCGTTGAAGCGATCACGTCATCTATCAGAAGGACATATTATTCCGAAAAAACTACAAAGTCTACCAGTATCTCTGCCTCTACCATCGAATGTTGACTTAAAGTCATTGATAATTGCACGACGCTTTTCTTTAGATACTCAGAGCCAGGTAAAAGTTTCACTTAAGTTGTCTCAAAATATTTCTAAACCAACAATTGTAACAGGAACTGATACATCAAGCGCCCCGGTTGAATCGGTGAGGGCTGCAAGTGCATGTACAACCAAAATTCCACTTGAATTTCCTGAAATTGCAAGTAACTTGTCAGAAACTTTACGTAGCCAGCCTGAAACAGAACACGAAACTATTGTTTCAACATACGGTCCATCGATCGTTGATCATACTACGATTGCATTGCCTATAGAAAATGCAAGGCCGTCGTCGGTTGAGCGAGACCACATTCCAAGCGCACCAACCTTAGAAGAAATAATGACTGAAATAAATATTGCTGCGCCTTCTGCTTCTAAATACGAATCTGAACCAACACAAGCTTTAAATGTAAGAGCCACGTCAATTTCAGTATCAACCAACGTGCAAATTCCGCCAACAGAAGTTAATGTTTTCTTAGAAGATACGGATACTAAGCCGAGCTTGGCCTCAGGACAGCCATCAGAAGTATCACGGCTTGAAACAAATACTCTTGTTGCAGCTGGTTTGACACCGGGTGATATAGGTGAAGGTAATTGTAAAGTATCTTTTCCACCTGGCGTATCAAGAGATGATAATTTCAAATTGCCCATGCCTACGAGTACATCAGACACTCCTGTAGAGGCAGTAGCTTTGGATAGCGAGAGAGATTTATCAAGTCTTGCGCCCTCAGCATTACCTGGCTTTACCAAACAAAACACTGATTCGTCCAGATTTATACCTTATCCTAGATATCCTAGGCCTTCAGGACATTTATGGAGGGGTTCACCTCGTCAGTTCATTTCATCACCTAGGCCATCAAGATATGCATCCGGGTCCGGCCCGAGACATAGATTACGTTTAGGCAATTTTCGTGAATTTAATCCACCTAGGCACTATGCAGCCAGGCCACCAATATTTTTACCTGGTCCGCCTAGACCTCCATTTGCCCAACAGAGAAACAATGAGATCCGACCACCAATACCTCAATCAGGTCAACAGAGGTATGGTTACTCAAGTCATGAATCATGGCCACGTCCACATTTACCTCGAGGACCTCGACCACAGAGATATAACGTCCGTTACCCAAGACAACATGGATATACCCCAAGATATGCACCATATTAATATAAGAACAGGACAATTAATATACTTAGTGTGGTGTTTCCTTAGTGTCTCCCCACATTTATCGACGCGGAATCAATCTTTGCTTGTCAAAAAAGGGTGTTACTAACACCATTCGCATCGGCTCGGCTCGGTTGACGCGCCGGCGCTCAACCGAGCTCGCGACAGCGATAAGTAAGTTTTGGCGGTAAGTCGAGTAGTGTGTAGATACGCACTCGACTTAAGCTGATTTTGCGTCGATAAGTGTGGGGAGATCCTTACGCGACCTTTACGTGGAACTGCCGTCTGTCACGTGGGCCGACCACGAAACTAGCGTATATTAGCATATCAGCATGGTGCTTCTTAAGACAATAGTGAAGCAAGTAAAGTGATTTTAAAATTATAAGCAATTGGCAATCAAACAGCGTCATGCAGATTACGGCGCATAAATTCAGGATAAATGTTCTAGAAGTCGTATTATATAAATGTAATAATTTTGCATCCACACTACAGTTAAGTTTTCCTTAAAAACATTGTTCAAAACGATCCGAACACGAACATAGCGAACACACATCAAATCTGAACATTTGGTTCGTACGTATGGACGGCATATTCGAACACCAATGTTATACTTCACGTGCCTCGTTTGTCTAGTTGCCGCATAGCTGACTGCTGTGCAAGAGGTCTCGGGTTCCAATCCCGCGTCGGGCCGAAATCGCTTTGTGGGTTTTCGAAACTTTCACAAAGCAGCCCGGAGTTTAGAAGTTGGTGATTGATACACCTGTGCATCGGAGAGCATGTCAATGTCGGTCCAGCGTCTGATCTCTCTCCGGCCGTGTCGGATTGCCGTCCCATCGAGTTACGAGAGTAAGGAATAGGGAGTGAATCTGTGTCTGCGCAAATGCTTGTGCAATATGCCCTGCGCAGCTGGCTGATCTCCTTATACGAACAGCCGCCGTGGCCGACAATCGGCCTTGGACGCCATTACTTCAAGTAACAGATGTTACGTAACCTCATGTTAGCCGTTTTCAAAACTAGTTACAATAAAAACTTTTGAAACATTGCTTTACAAGAATAAACTGCAGTTTGGATGCAACTTCTTAACGATAAAATTATGGTGCTAATTTTGGTTAGTGTAATAAAAATACGTATATTGATGTTGTCTTGGACTGCGTGAGTAAATATTTTTAAAATATTATTGTACAGTTGGCAAAAAAACAAACATTTTAGGATTGGATGCAAAAAATGTGTCCGTTTTACCTTATTGTTTACAGGCTTCGTAACTGTAATATTTTGATTCTGTCTTGAATGTTTACAATAATAAACAGGTAGTTGAAGTTTGGCAATTGCCGTTTTATAGAATATAGTCTGTAAGGTAAGGATATTTTTTGTCTTATAGTAATTAAAATGATGTGACATTATTACTGATATCTGGGATGTTAATGTAACTGTAGGGACACATGTAAGTACAAATGGCAGAGTGCAAGGTAAACAAAAGCGTATGTGAGCGCGAAGTATGCACGGAGCGGACAGTTACTGCGTACTGGTCCGGGTGAACGGTTATTTATAGGTCTATGTGAAATTTTAATATATCCAGTATCCGAACGCCGTGTTTTGCTCAACTCCCAAACCCGCATCCAGAAGAGGCAGAACTCAAATTAGGGTTACACCCACACCACCCCTAAATAACTATTCATATAAAAAACAATAATACAAAAAAATATATGTTCCTGTAGCCACAAGAAAAGTTGATTTCGCAAGTGTCGATATAGTCGCCGTGTACATAGGCTAAGTTCGATCAAAAACTGCATTAGAGTCAGGCAAAAATAAGTCGCCAATACTCCCGCGCCAATAGGAGCGCGATGGCATTATCCACGCCCATGAGACTGAATGAGACATGTATTAGAATATATTGACTTCTCTCTATATTACTCCGTTACAATTTACTCATATCAATTTATTGTTAATATAAAAAAATTACGTGAATTTACGTGACTTAAGTAATTATTTTGGGAGCTTTAAAGCGTCTGCAAAGCAAAACGACCGACGGAAACTGTCTGGGAGTATTGGCGACTTATTTTTAAGGATATTGCCTAAAATATACGTAAAAATCAGCTTGGAGAATTTACGTGAGGTAAGTAATCTTTTTATGTACCTTGATTACCCGATACCTGAAAATTGGCCGTCTGAGCAAGCTAGCCGATAGGCATGCGTTCTTAGTACATACTAACACTACTCAATCGTCCACATTTCCTTCGTCAGAAAATACGTGACGTCTGGTGGCCCTGGGATCTTGGACCATGGGTAGCCTGATAGCCCTTACATACAGCCTTTTCACAATGGGGGATTTTTCGTACAAGCCGAACGGTGTCGCTCGGAAAATCTACCAATGTGAAAAAACTGTTATAATTCTCTGACCTTATTACTTGCCTGACAAAGACATAATCTGAAATCACGGTTCAATAGATAATATGTGCAAATGTACCTTCCTGAACGTGGAGGAACGGGGTGTGACCGGTGGAATAAAAATCATTGAGAGGAAAACTATCCTCTGACGTTATGTGAATTTTATGTATGGCCAGTTTACAGCGAATCAACAACACAATTTTTAACTTTCCTTGTCATTTAATTATTTATGCATGTGTACAAGAATAACAATAATATTATTGATAAGGCATTCAAACTTAATAAATTATTATACAACATTACTCAAATTTAACTTAACAACTAGATCACTCTCGTTCTCTATTTTAAACTCTTTTCCAAATGTTTTCTTTAACAACAAGTCAATAGCCGCTTCTTCTGAAAATGAAAGGATAAGACGGTCAATTTCAAAACATTCGTATTACAATTCGTATACACTCGCGTCTTTTAGGAACTATTCGCCCGAATAATGAGTAGCATGTAGCCTTCCTCGATAGATGGAATCGAGGCTATCTAACACTGAAAGGATTTTTCAAATCAGACCGCAACAAACAAACTTTTCAGCTTTAAAATACCAGATATGTTGCATGTATTTACATATTTAACTTACCCGTAACTTGTATAGCCAATAATTGATGAACAATATGTCGTGCAGTAGTCTTGAACAAATCACGACTGCTTATTTTTTTCTTTTTATAATACGGCATGAGCAATTTAACCACAAGTCCAGCAAGGTCGACCTTTTCTGCTTTCTTTGTAGTAGTTTCATTATTTTTATGTGCGTCTGTTTTGCTCTTATGTTTACCATCTTTACGATGTGGTTTTTCTGATCTATGTTTATCACTTTTACCTTCTCTGGATTTTCTTTCCTCTTTACTTCTCTTACTTAAACTAAGTTTGTGTTTAGAAATAGATTTATCCTTATGTTTAGATGGTGATGGGGAAGACTTTATGTTAAGAATTTCTTGAGTGGTATCAATGTCAAGCTGTTTTTCAAGAGGTTCTGGTTCAGGTGGCACATCTTTAAACATTTGTAATTTTTGCAAAACAGCGTCAGCTTCAAGACTCAATTTACGAGCTTTGTTCAAATTTGCATCGTCCCCTTCTACGAGTAGCGAGTCTGAAGAAAGAATCTGTTTATTTTCATCAGAAGAAGAATCCCTATCGTTTTTCGATTCAATGGAGTCACTTGTATTTTGATAATTTTTTGTATCACTTATTATCAATGTCTCTTCTTCACTTTTGTTCACTGTTAAATCAGTTCCATCATCTATCACTAATTCTTTTTCAGATTCATCATCCGATTGACCAAATAGAGATGTCGATTCTATGGAAGTGTCTTGCCTCTTTGTTGATTGTTGGTTTGTCGATTCCTTGGTACTATCATTTAGTTTGGAGTTTTTCTTTTTATGATCTCCTTTATCACGATCTTTTACTTTTATTTTCTTAGATATTTTTCTTTCATCTTCGCTATCAGAAGACTCACCAAAAAGAGCCTTAATCTTTCGTTTTGAAGGAGCTTTACTTTTGGACACCTTGCAATCTATTTTCGTTTCGTCTTTTAGTTTTATATTTTTATGGCGAATATCTTCTTGTTCCTTGTCAACATTACTTTCTTTATGTTTATTTGGTATACCTTTTAGCGTTATATTTATAACTAAGGTTTTTGAATCTTTATCGGATTTCATTTTACTAATATCTAAGGATGTTACATGGTCAACGATAGTTTGAGTATTTTCATTTTTATCCACGACTTCGCTGCTTATTTCGTTTAATTTAAGCGTTGTATCGTTACTGTTAGTTTGACAATCATTGTTAACGCTACTTTTGCTGTCTTCATCATTGTCATCAATAACGAGACCGTCATTATCACTTTCATGTGAAGTAGCCTCAGGAGATTCAGCTGATGATGCTTTAAAAAAGTTTTTTAATTTCGTCTGTGTCAAAGGATCTCTTCTGAAAGAATTTGCTTTCCTTTTTGACTCTTTGTCTGCTTTGCATAACTTTCGTGCTTCATTTTTATTTTCTCTATCTTTTAAACAAAAAAAGGTAATTTAGAGCACCGTCGTTATTCTATTCTATGTATAATATGCATACATACACTATCATACTCAAACTCACATACAAAAAATAATATATTATAAGTACTGAATGATATGAGGCTTCAATCCTCAATCACTACTGTTTTTATGGCATACATAAATTCTAACTTCCTACAATCTGCAGTGACATCCAGACATACTTCTTTGAATTCTTTTAAATATTCGCAGATAAAAAATCCCTATCAGCTCAACCATTCCAACAAACACACACTGAATCCCTCAGTCTTACCTAATTGTGATGCTGTGATAAAACCATTATTGTTTTGGATCCTTTCTAATTCACGAGTAGCTTCATATTTCTTCTCATCGAAATTTTTAAGTTGGGGATAAATTTCATCTTTGCAAGANGGTAGCCTGATAGCCCTTACATACAGCCTTTTCACAATGGGGGATTTTTCGTACAAGCCGAACGGTGTCGCTCGGAAAATCTACCAATGTGAAAAAACTGTTATAATTCTCTGACCTTATTACTTGCCTGACAAAGACATAATCTGAAATCACGGTTCAATAGATAATATGTGCAAATGTACCTTCCTGAACGTGGAGGAACGGGGTGTGACCGGTGGAATAAAAATCATTGAGAGGAAAACTATCCTCTGACGTTATGTGAATTTTATGTATGGCCAGTTTACAGCGAATCAACAACACAATTTTTAACTTTCCTTGTCATTTAATTATTTATGCATGTGTACAAGAATAACAATAATATTATTGATAAGGCATTCAAACTTAATAAATTATTATACAACATTACTCAAATTTAACTTAACAACTAGATCACTCTCGTTCTCTATTTTAAACTCTTTTCCAAATGTTTTCTTTAACAACAAGTCAATAGCCGCTTCTTCTGAAAATGAAAGGATAAGACGGTCAATTTCAAAACATTCGTATTACAATTCGTATACACTCGCGTCTTTTAGGAACTATTCGCCCGAATAATGAGTAGCATGTAGCCTTCCTCGATAGATGGAATCGAGGCTATCTAACACTGAAAGGATTTTTCAAATCAGACCGCAACAAACAAACTTTTCAGCTTTAAAATACCAGATATGTTGCATGTATTTACATATTTAACTTACCCGTAACTTGTATAGCCAATAATTGATGAACAATATGTCGTGCAGTAGTCTTGAACAAATCACGACTGCTTATTTTTTTCTTTTTATAATACGGCATGAGCAATTTAACCACAAGTCCAGCAAGGTCGACCTTTTCTGCTTTCTTTGTAGTAGTTTCATTATTTTTATGTGCGTCTGTTTTGCTCTTATGTTTACCATCTTTACGATGTGGTTTTTCTGATCTATGTTTATCACTTTTACCTTCTCTGGATTTTCTTTCCTCTTTACTTCTCTTACTTAAACTAAGTTTGTGTTTAGAAATAGATTTATCCTTATGTTTAGATGGTGATGGGGAAGACTTTATGTTAAGAATTTCTTGAGTGGTATCAATGTCAAGCTGTTTTTCAAGAGGTTCTGGTTCAGGTGGCACATCTTTAAACATTTGTAATTTTTGCAAAACAGCGTCAGCTTCAAGACTCAATTTACGAGCTTTGTTCAAATTTGCATCGTCCCCTTCTACGAGTAGCGAGTCTGAAGAAAGAATCTGTTTATTTTCATCAGAAGAAGAATCCCTATCGTTTTTCGATTCAATGGAGTCACTTGTATTTTGATAATTTTTTGTATCACTTATTATCAATGTCTCTTCTTCACTTTTGTTCACTGTTAAATCAGTTCCATCATCTATCACTAATTCTTTTTCAGATTCATCATCCGATTGACCAAATAGAGATGTCGATTCTATGGAAGTGTCTTGCCTCTTTGTTGATTGTTGGTTTGTCGATTCCTTGGTACTATCATTTAGTTTGGAGTTTTTCTTTTTATGATCTCCTTTATCACGATCTTTTACTTTTATTTTCTTAGATATTTTTCTTTCATCTTCGCTATCAGAAGACTCACCAAAAAGAGCCTTAATCTTTCGTTTTGAAGGAGCTTTACTTTTGGACACCTTGCAATCTATTTTCGTTTCGTCTTTTAGTTTTATATTTTTATGGCGAATATCTTCTTGTTCCTTGTCAACATTACTTTCTTTATGTTTATTTGGTATACCTTTTAGCGTTATATTTATAACTAAGGTTTTTGAATCTTTATCGGATTTCATTTTACTAATATCTAAGGATGTTACATGGTCAACGATAGTTTGAGTATTTTCATTTTTATCCACGACTTCGCTGCTTATTTCGTTTAATTTAAGCGTTGTATCGTTACTGTTAGTTTGACAATCATTGTTAACGCTACTTTTGCTGTCTTCATCATTGTCATCAATAACGAGACCGTCATTATCACTTTCATGTGAAGTAGCCTCAGGAGATTCAGCTGATGATGCTTTAAAAAAGTTTTTTAATTTCGTCTGTGTCAAAGGATCTCTTCTGAAAGAATTTGCTTTCCTTTTTGACTCTTTGTCTGCTTTGCATAACTTTCGTGCTTCATTTTTATTTTCTCTATCTTTTAAACAAAAAAAGGTAATTTAGAGCACCGTCGTTATTCTATTCTATGTATAATATGCATACATACACTATCATACTCAAACTCACATACAAAAAATAATATATTATAAGTACTGAATGATATGAGGCTTCAATCCTCAATCACTACTGTTTTTATGGCATACATAAATTCTAACTTCCTACAATCTGCAGTGACATCCAGACATACTTCTTTGAATTCTTTTAAATATTCGCAGATAAAAAATCCCTATCAGCTCAACCATTCCAACAAACACACACTGAATCCCTCAGTCTTACCTAATTGTGATGCTGTGATAAAACCATTATTGTTTTGGATCCTTTCTAATTCACGAGTAGCTTCATATTTCTTCTCATCGAAATTTTTAAGTTGGGGATAAATTTCATCTTTGCAAGATTTCACAGATGCTATCTGTAAATGATAAATAAAACATTCAAGATGCACTTGCTGCATGCACGCGAATAGTGATTTCAAAATTCTAACTGATTCTTTGAAAGAGCTACCGCGACCTTTGAATGCTAAAGTCCATTAAGACTTATTTCATGAAATCTCATCCCAAGAAAACGGATGCATGTAGTTATAATGTTTCGGAAATAAATTACTTACCAGTTTCGACATTGCTCGTCTGTATAAACTGATGACCGTGCTATTTGAAAAAGCCTCGTATTCTAGCTCTATTGCGCACTGTTCTATGTTCTGTCTTGAAAGGGGTTTATCAAAATTGTCACGATCCTTTGTGGTATGAAAGTTGTTACTTAGAGCATCGGTCAGTAACGTAAGGTAGCCATCGCGGCTTGATACTGTTAATCCGGTTACCTTAAATAAAATAATTGTTTACGTTTTATACGAATAACATGAGAATGACAATGACAAATCGCCAATGTCAAACATTTTGTAGCCTCAAAAAGTTTTAATTCAAGTTTACAAATAATACTCCTCATTTGTGTAGCTTAACTAATCTCTATTTCGGGTCCGATTGGGATCAGAAGCAATGCAGTGAAGAACTAGCAAAGCCAAATTGTGAGCTTTACAGTGTATAATTTATCTGAACCTGTAGCTCTTAACAGCGGTTTTTTAACCAGGTCAACAAATTAAATAGATCTGTGGGGTGTAGTAGTAAGTCTGTGCTAGTAAGAATTCTTGATAAAAAGAAGGAAAAAATGCTGGTCGAAAAAAAAAGAATACAACCTGTTGTTGAATAAGGGCTCGTTCAGATACGGCGGGAACCGCGCGATTTCCATGCGATTTTGAAATCGCGCGGGTCTTATTTGTATGAATTATTAAATAATCGTTCACACATAACCGTGCGGTTACTGCCAGAAAACGCACGGTTCCCGCATGCCAGAACTAGGGCTAAAATAAGACCAACCTTATTAGCAGTACTCTGAGCTGCTTTACATTTTGAATTCTTAGCAAATTCGGCGTCATTATTCGATTTCTTATCCTCCGTGCGTTTCTTTCTGTTGGCGAATTCTTGCATTATGAGAGACTTGGTTTCTTGTGCGATGCGACGTCGGTTACTTTCGCCGTCGGAATCGCCGCTGTCACCTCCGCCGCCGTAATAAGACTCCGCTTCTCTGTTAATGCAATAATTTACTGTGGTGTTTCGGTATATTGATCTCCTTACGATTACTTTATTATGGTCAAACCTTGAAAGTACTTTCCGTGATATAACATTTGAAGTTGGTTAAAGAGTACATATTTATATGTAGTGAATAGTCCGGTCAAGTTAGCATCAAAAATAGGGGTAAGGTTACATTAATTCGCACCTTGCTAAAAATTGGCATGAATGTTGGGAGCCCTATTATACACAATTTGTCAATTATCCACATCAATCCGAAGTGTGGAAAAAAAGTTATTCAAGGTCAAAGGTTGCAAAAATCGGTTTTTTGAGTTTTCCAACTAAACGGTAAGTTTTATAATAAAAATAGGTAAGACAAAATTATTTATTATGAAATTATCTATATAAATTGTGTTTACACTTTTTTCCTAAGAATCATTATTTCGGAGATACAGCGATGCAAAATATTGAAAAAGTTGTATTCTTCATAATATGCACGCACACGTCGCACACGTTTCTGCGCCACCAGTGAGGTAGTGTACACGGCGCGTTTTCGCCAGTATAAGAGGATTCTTACGATATAGGCGAGCAGACATCTGATACATCGCTCTTTGAACAATTTATTTGTACCCAGCAGGAAGAAGAAGAAGGAAAGCAAGACAGTATAGATTATGTTCCATTAAAAGAGTAAGTATCGTTCAGACAAATAATTTTCTCAATTTACGCATTACTTCCACCGCTCTTATTATTTATTTACAATAGTACCATTTTCAATTTAATATAATGGCTTTTTAACTCAAGAGGCCTACCGGGGAAACC
>NWSH02000008.1:8989724-9007448 GCA_002382865.2 Heliothis virescens
GGCCGCGCTGAGCGCCGCGCGCTGCCACGCCTCCACCAGCTCCGCGCCGCGGCCCCCCCACGCGCCGCCCGCGCCCAGCGCGCGCACCGTGTCCGCACCTGCCGCGCAACCACGCATCGTCTACAGGCAGTCCAAAGCCTTCCCACGATTATGCCAATGTGCATATGTATCGAGGTGCAAGTAAATCTTAATTTACCAAAAGGTACAGTATTTATCGGGCTTTTAGATATTTTATTCAATCTGCAAGAGAAGGCTTACAATTTTTAATATTAATGAAGGCATTTTATGGTTAAGCCTCTATTTTTAACTACCCAGAAAATAGCCTTCGGTGTCGACATTTACAAAAGGTTGGTAAATCTATACTATGCACAAAATATAAATTAAAACGTATTATGAAATGTGAACGCTAACGACATCTACGTGGAGTGTAGACGATAGGCTCAGTCCTAGATGTCTTCGCGGTATTGTAAGCAACTGCACTTACCTTCGAGCGTGTCATTGAAGTGCGTATAGACGGGCGACAGCGTAACACTCTGCAAGCGCTTGAGCTGGCGCGACGTGACGCGGTACAGGCGCTGCAGCCAGAAGTACGCGAACGTCAGGGGTACCACTGCCACCGCCAGCCACGGCAGCCCGTACAGAGTCACCGCTATCGCACCTATACGTAATATGATCCGTTGGTAAATGGCCAGGTAGGTAATGTATACCTATTTAATGTATTCGGCAATCTTTCATTAACTTCTATATTAGCTAGCTGTTTCACCCTATCTCGCGAGAACTATACGGTTCCTCGATTAACCTTCGATATATAATCTAAATATATAAATTTTATAACACGTACGATACTTACCGATTAAAGAAAACAATTGAGCCAATAAAATGTTTAAAATAAAAGGCAACGAATCATCTACTGTGTACGTATCTGAAGAAAATCTGTTAATAATGCGGCCCAGCGGCGTCACATCGAAAAACTTTACTTTTGCCTGAAATATAAACTCTTTATTAGTTAAATATTTCTAATTAAATGTTGTTGTACCTATATTGTAAGCAACGACTAACGTACCTTGACAATAACTTTGAGCAAAACCTTGTGGATCCTGGTGGCCGCTTTAACTCCGCCATAAGCAAATAAAAATGCTCTCATGATTGTGAATACCAGATTCAAGCCCGCCAAGCCGAAGTACACCTCCAGGTAGAAATTGTCCGTGTAAGCCGGTGTGATATTTGCCATTAGATCTGTTACTGTATACCTTGTGGGTTCTGGTGTTGAAGTTGCGTTCGTAGTATTTTTACTTCCTAAAAACTGCACTGCTGCATTCATAGCACTGTGTATGACGTTATCAATTGCTATTATTCCATGATCCAAAATAGAAGTCTTCTCTGTAGGATGTTCCGAATACTCAACATCATGCAATGAGGTCGAATTTTTTGTTTTGTGTTTGACCCAATACGTGAGCCAGAGGAACGTAAAGTTTTGTGAAAGCTGCATGAGTATCAACGACAATATTATTGCAATAGATAGGAATACTCCGATAGATCGTAGGTATAATCCGATGACCCACCAGCCAACAGTTCCTTCGGACATTGCCTCCTGAAACAAGTTCAGGACATGTAATATGACACACATGATATGAAAGCTTGCCAAATTCATACGTAACACACCCATGGTCACTGGTCACGGAGAATGGCGGGGGACGTTGCCAACGGCGTACCGACAGACTGTGACCCGTCCTCTGTCGGCGTCGCCCCGCGCCCGTGAACCATGCTAGTGTCAAGTATGATCTTATAGATGTGATTTAGTACATACTTCATCATCTAGACTGTTTCTGCTGACAGTATCTTGGTTGTCGCGCTGTGGCTCGGGCGCTTGCGGCGGCTCTTCACCCAACGACTCTGACTCACTCGGCATGAATTCCTCGATGTCATTCAAAACGGTTTCTGGAGGGCCTAAAATAAAATAGTGAAAACATAAATGAAATTTAGGGTCAACTCACACCGAGACGCGACGCGACCCGACGCTGCGCGCAGGTTTTACATAGAGCGACTCAAAATATACTTTATTCACTACACGAAACGATACACATTTAATTGTGAGAATTCAGATACGTTGCGCTGCGCAGCGCTGCATCTCGAGACGCCGCGCGGCGCAGCGCGACGCATCTTGACGCAGCGGTGAAGCGCGGCGTCTCGCTGCGTCGTTGATGGTACGATTCTAGGATGCGTCTCGCGACGCCGCGAGGCGTCGCGAGGCTGCGGTAAATCAAAGCCGCGTCGCGTCTCGGTGTGAGTTGACTCTTATAAGACACAGTTTATTCATAAGCGGTGCGCGACCAGCACTCGCGTGCTGTGACGTAACAAGCCCAGTATGTAACGCTGCAGTATGTTGAGCACTGAGCGCGTGTATACCTTGTCTGACGATGCGTCCGTCGCGCATGAGCACGGTGTAGGCGGTGCGCGCGAGGTGGCGCGGCGAGTGCGCGACCAGCACTCGCGTGCTGTGACGTAACAAGCCCAGTATGTAACGCTGCAGTATGTTGAGCACTGAGCGCGTGTATACCTTGTCTGACGATGCGTCCGTCGCGCATGAGCACGGTGTAGGCGGTGCGCGCGAGGTGGCGCGGCGAGTGCGCGACCAGCACTCGCGTGCTGTGACGTAACAAGCCCAGTATGTAACGCTGCAGTATGTTGAGCACTGAGCGCGTGTATACCTTGTCTGACGATGCGTCCGTCGCGCATGAGCACGGTGTAGGCGGTGCGCGCGAGGTGGCGCGGCGAGTGCGCGACCAGCACTCGCGTGCTGTGACGTAACAAGCCCAGTATGTAACGCTGCAGTATGTTGAGCACTGAGCGCGTGTATACCTTGTCTGACGATGCGTCCGTCGCGCATGAGCACGGTGTAGGCGGTGCGCGCGAGGTGGCGCGGCGAGTGCGCGACCAGCACTCGCGTGCTGTGACGTAACAAGCCCAGTATGTAACGCTGCAGTATGTTGAGCACTGAGCGCGTGTATACCTTGTCTGACGATGCGTCCGTCGCGCATGAGCACGGTGTAGGCGGTGCGCGCGAGGTGGCGCGGCGAGTGCGCGACCAGCACTCGCGTGCTGTGACGTAACAAGCCCAGTATGTAACGCTGCAGTATGTTGAGCACTGAGCGCGTGTATACCTTGTCTGACGATGCGTCCGTCGCGCATGAGCACGGTGTAGGCGGTGCGCGCGAGGTGGCGCGGCGAGTGCGCGACCAGCACTCGCGTGCTGTGACGTAACAAGCCCAGTATGTAACGCTGCAGTATGTTGAGCACTGAGCGCGTGTATACCTTGTCTGACGATGCGTCCGTCGCGCATGAGCACGGTGTAGGCGGTGCGCGCGAGGTGGCGCGGCGAGTGCGCGACCAGCACTCGCGTGCTGTGACGTAACAAGCCCAGTATGTAACGCTGCAGTATGTTGAGCACTGAGCGCGTGTATACCTTGTCTGACGATGCGTCCGTCGCGCATGAGCACGGTGTAGGCGGTGCGCGCGAGGTGGCGCGGCGAGTGCGCGACCAGCACTCGCGTGCTGTGACGTAACAAGCCCAGTATGTAACGCTGCAGTATGTTGAGCACTGAGCGCGTGTATACCTTGTCTGACGATGCGTCCGTCGCGCATGAGCACGGTGTAGGCGGTGCGCGCGAGGTGGCGCGGCGAGTGCGCGACCAGCACTCGCGTGCTGTGACGTAACAAGCCCAGTATGTAACGCTGCAGTATGTTGAGCACTGAGCGCGTGTATACCTTGTCTGACGATGCGTCCGTCGCGCATGAGCACGGTGTAGGCGGTGCGCGCGAGGTGGCGCGGCGAGTGCGCGACCAGCACTCGCGTGCTGTGACGTAACAAGCCCAGTATGTAACGCTGCAGTATGTTGAGCACTGAGCGCGTGTATACCTTGTCTGACGATGCGTCCGTCGCGCATGAGCACGGTGTAGGCGGTGCGCGCGAGGTGGCGCGGCGAGTGCGCGACCAGCACTCGCGTGCTGTGACGTAACAAGCCCAGTATGTAACGCTGCAGTATGTTGAGCACTGAGCGCGTGTATACCTTGTCTGACGATGCGTCCGTCGCGCATGAGCACGGTGTAGGCGGTGCGCGCGAGGTGGCGCGGCGAGTGCGCGACCAGCACTCGCGTGCTGTGACGTAACAAGCCCAGTATGTAACGCTGCAGTATGTTGAGCACTGAGCGCGTGTATACCTTGTCTGACGATGCGTCCGTCGCGCATGAGCACGGTGTAGGCGGTGCGCGCGAGGTGGCGCGGCGAGTGCGCGACCAGCACTCGCGTGCTGTGACGTAACAAGCCCAGTATGTAACGCTGCAGTATGTTGAGCACTGAGCGCGTGTATACCTTGTCTGACGATGCGTCCGTCGCGCATGAGCACGGTGTAGGCGGTGCGCGCGAGGTGGCGCGGCGAGTGCGCGACCAGCACTCGCGTGCTGTGACGTAACAAGCCCAGTATGTAACGCTGCAGTATGTTGAGCACTGAGCGCGTGTATACCTTGTCTGACGATGCGTCCGTCGCGCATGAGCACGGTGTAGGCGGTGCGCGCGAGGTGGCGCGGCGAGTGCGCGACCAGCACTCGCGTGCTGTGACGTAACAAGCCCAGTATGTAACGCTGCAGTATGTTGAGCACTGAGCGCGTGTATACCTTGTCTGACGATGCGTCCGTCGCGCATGAGCACGGTGTAGGCGGTGCGCGCGAGGTGGCGCGGCGAGTGCGCGACCAGCACTCGCGTGCTGTGACGTAACAAGCCCAGTATGTAACGCTGCAGTATGTTGAGCACTGAGCGCGTGTATACCTTGTCTGACGATGCGTCCGTCGCGCATGAGCACGGTGTAGGCGGTGCGCGCGAGGTGGCGCGGCGAGTGCGCGACCAGCACTCGCGTGCTGTGACGTAACAAGCCCAGTATGTAACGCTGCAGTATGTTGAGCACTGAGCGCGTGTATACCTTGTCTGACGATGCGTCCGTCGCGCATGAGCACGGTGTAGGCGGTGCGCGCGAGGTGGCGCGGCGAGTGCGCGACCAGCACTCGCGTGCTGTGACGTAACAAGCCCAGTATGTAACGCTGCAGTATGTTGAGCACTGAGCGCGTGTATACCTTGTCTGACGATGCGTCCGTCGCGCATGAGCACGGTGTAGGCGGTGCGCGCGAGGTGGCGCGGCGAGTGCGCGACCAGCACTCGCGTGCTGTGACGTAACAAGCCCAGTATGTAACGCTGCAGTATGTTGAGCACTGAGCGCGTGTATACCTTGTCTGACGATGCGTCCGTCGCGCATGAGCACGGTGTAGGCGGTGCGCGCGAGGTGGCGCGGCGAGTGCGCGACCAGCACTCGCGTGCTGTGACGTAACAAGCCCAGTATGTAACGCTGCAGTATGTTGAGCACTGAGCGCGTGTATACCTTGTCTGACGATGCGTCCGTCGCGCATGAGCACGGTGTAGGCGGTGCGCGCGAGGTGGCGCGGCGAGTGCGCGACCAGCACTCGCGTGCTGTGACGTAACAAGCCCAGTATGTAACGCTGCAGTATGTTGAGCACTGAGCGCGTGTATACCTTGTCTGACGATGCGTCCGTCGCGCATGAGCACGGTGTAGGCGGTGCGCGCGAGGTGGCGCGGCGAGTGCGCGACCAGCACTCGCGTGCTGTGACGTAACAAGCCCAGTATGTAACGCTGCAGTATGTTGAGCACTGAGCGCGTGTATACCTTGTCTGACGATGCGTCCGTCGCGCATGAGCACGGTGTAGGCGGTGCGCGCGAGGTGGCGCGGCGAGTGCGCGACCAGCACTCGCGTGCTGTGACGTAACAAGCCCAGTATGTAACGCTGCAGTATGTTGAGCACTGAGCGCGTGTATACCTTGTCTGACGATGCGTCCGTCGCGCATGAGCACGGTGTAGGCGGTGCGCGCGAGGTGGCGCGGCGAGTGCGCGACCAGCACTCGCGTGCTGTGACGTAACAAGCCCAGTATGTAACGCTGCAGTATGTTGAGCACTGAGCGCGTGTATACCTTGTCTGACGATGCGTCCGTCGCGCATGAGCACGGTGTAGGCGGTGCGCGCGAGGTGGCGCGGCGAGTGCGCGACCAGCACTCGCGTGCTGTGACGTAACAAGCCCAGTATGTAACGCTGCAGTATGTTGAGCACTGAGCGCGTGTATACCTTGTCTGACGATGCGTCCGTCGCGCATGAGCACGGTGTAGGCGGTGCGCGCGAGGTGGCGCGGCGAGTGCGCGACCAGCACTCGCGTGCTGTGACGTAACAAGCCCAGTATGTAACGCTGCAGTATGTTGAGCACTGAGCGCGTGTATACCTTGTCTGACGATGCGTCCGTCGCGCATGAGCACGGTGTAGGCGGTGCGCGCGAGGTGGCGCGGCGAGTGCGCGACCAGCACTCGCGTGCTGTGACGTAACAAGCCCAGTATGTAACGCTGCAGTATGTTGAGCACTGAGCGCGTGTATACCTTGTCTGACGATGCGTCCGTCGCGCATGAGCACGGTGTAGGCGGTGCGCGCGAGGTGGCGCGGCGAGTGCGCGACCAGCACTCGCGTGCTGTGACGTAACAAGCCCAGTATGTAACGCTGCAGTATGTTGAGCACTGAGCGCGTGTATACCTTGTCTGACGATGCGTCCGTCGCGCATGAGCACGGTGTAGGCGGTGCGCGCGAGGTGGCGCGGCGAGTGCGCGACCAGCACTCGCGTGCTGTGACGTAACAAGCCCAGTATACAGCGCTGCATTATGTGTTGCCCGACAGCCGTGTCCACGCCTGCCAGAACGTCATCCAGAAGGTATACTGTAACAACAATTAGTGTTAGAAATAATTAAAATGTTTAGGCATACGTACATTAATAGCTAACATAAAATGAACCACCTTGTTTATCTTGGTAGACGGCGCGCGCTAGTGCGATGCGCGCTCGTTGTCCGCCACTCAGCGTGCAGCCGCCTTCACCAACGTAAGCGTTCCACCCGATTACGTTCAGATCCTCTGTTATACATAATTACGAAATTTTACATAAGCCCAAGAAATTAAAAGTAAAGCATGAAGAAGATTATAGTTACCAGTGAGCGCACACGCATCGACTACACTCCGGAATTTGGCTTCCTCATAAGGCTTGCCAAATAATATGTTATCGCGGATCGTTCCGCGTATCAGCCATGGCTTCTGAGATACATATCCAAAACCTAAGAAATAAATAAATATTACGTAATGTGAAATTATCCTAAGCCTTTTTCGTTTGTACTGTTTTACTTACTGGTTAGGTTATCTGGTATCTGTAGACTACCATTTTTCTTGAGCATGTCTCCGAGAATTGCGTGCAGTAGCGAGGTTTTGCCACTGCCAACAGCACCAGTCACACCAATCAGCTCTTCGTTACCGATCTCTAAGGAAATGTCCTTCAGTGTGAAAGGCTCGTCTTGCATCAACTGTTCAGATGAAGACGTCGAATCTCTTCTTTGTATGCTACCCCTGGATAATCTCTTCTTAGACTTTCCTTTGTTTTTCTTAGATTTCTTTGGCGGTCTCTTCCTCTTTGAAGGCTTGGCCCAAGCAAATGTTGCATTTTTGAATATTATTATTTTATCCTCGTCATGGTTTTTATTAAGACGATCGTAATAAAGTTCAGCGTCCATGTCTGAAAGCTAAACATTCCATTGGTGAAGAAACTGAAATCGCTTTTACTATAATGGTTATACTTTTCATAGTTTAAGTTACTTACATCAAGCAGTTTTTGGATACGTTTTATAGACACCCAAGCTTCTGTTAAACCGTTTAACACCCAGGGGAAGGCATTTAGTGGTGCTATTAACATATTAATAAGTGCTACTGTTGTGAAAACCTGCAAAAAACAAGCTCTCGTGTCACTTGATCTAATGTAGTTAAACATTACATAGCATAATAATGTTGTTGACGTACAGTGGGAGCGTCGAGCGGTAGTCCCCTAAGCGAATGCGTGCCGAGCGTAAAGGCAGCCACGAGCACGGGCGTGGTCGCCCACAGCACCACGCAAATCGCGTCCAAGTATTTGCGTCCGCGCAAGTATTTCAGTTCCTGATTACGCGCCTCTGACAATGATGATAACAAGACGATTAATGACGAAAAATGAATATGGAAAATTATTAGAATATCAAATAATTAAGATAATATATAATTAATATTAGAAAATCTTATATTTCTATGAAAACACATAAAAAATTGTTTTGAAATGTTGCTCACCTGATACTCTGTTAATGAAGTAATCTTCCCAAACATGAACTTTAACAGTTCTAATGCCTTTCAACAAGTCACTGATCAGACTGACGCGAGTGTCCTTGTGTGTCATGAGCTCAGTGCTAAGTTGTCCAATTTTATTTGCAATCAGTTTATTAATGGGTATCAGAATCACTGAGAAAGCCACGCCAGCAAGGAAAGATATGCCTACTTGTTGATATAGAAGGAATAATGTTATGAACAACTGAAAACATTAAAACCAAGAATGAAACATTTGATCAACTCAAGCAAACTTTCACCCATTTGCCAAAAAAATACTCCAAATTACCTGTAAGGGAATACTCCACAGTGCATGAAAACTAGGACAGGAATTGACAATCCTATCAGTATCAGTTGACATAAAGTTAGTTATCTCTCCAATTGAGAACACATTACTTAATTCCGTAGAAGTGACACTAAGGGTCTTCCTGAGAATGGTAGCGACGATAGCGCCACGCATCTTCAAGCCAACTATCGACATCCACCAGTTGAAATGAACATTGAAAAATGTAGCTATTAGTGTAGTACCCAGGAGAGATCCTGCATATACGTAACTGGAACAAAACAGGAAACCTCAGAAAAGGAATGATTTTTTTTAAATCAATAAATTTTTACTTTCATACAATTAATTATTTACCCTAAATGTTGATCAATAGTTTCGTCTTCAACGAATTTGATAAGATTGTTAAGTAGTATTGGGCCTGCAAAGCCTGCCATGTCAGAAATCAATTTGAGAATTCCAATACTATAGAACTGTAAACCAAAACATGAATGCAAAGCCCTCAGCAGTGTGACATTCTGTCGGCGCGGAGAGCGGACCAACACTCGCGTCGTGGGAGTCACGGGGGTTGATGCTTGTGGAGCAGTTTCTCCTGTAGCCCCATAACCTAAAATAGGGAATAATATTCTTGGCACATTGTGAAGATAACAGATTCTTTTTTTGTTTCCTCAGTATTGCTGTAGTAATTTTAGGGCACCTTCAAATTAACCGCGAAGTGCTGCGCGGCTATAGCCGGGCTCCCACCGCGAATAAAATCGTGTGGATGCAGCTGCAAGGCTCTTTGCGGTTTGAAGGTTCCCTTACAGCTAGCCTTTACTAATCTTATAAATTATAGTCAATATTTCAAGACATTGTATTACTATTACTAACAGTTTACATGCCAGATAACATTATCTTGAATTATCAAATATTGTGTCACCTTATTAGTGTTACAGTATTATTATAATTCTATTTATGAGGCAAATAAGAGGAAAATTCAAAAATAACCTGCAATTTATTTTAATATTTAAATAGTGGGTATATTAAATGCAGTGATACATATCAGCTCTAAGTCTTATAGTCTATTTGTTCTGCAGTAGTATGAATGAATCAAACTGTCAGATATGGTAGTCTGGTATTGATGTGGCCTAATTACCACAACACATTAGCTTAGACACAAAAATATCCTGTATGTGTACTTGGTATACAAGTAATTGTAAGCAGTACTATCAATTAGACTTCAGTGACTCAACATTTGTATAGTATGATTTGCATTAACAATGTCAGTTACCCGAGCCTATGAAAGGTTCATGAGGCACATCCTCATACTGCTGGTGGTTGTCCACATTGCCTATTAATGAGCGGTCCATCCGCGCTCCCACATAAGAACAGCAATACTTGGCTGGGATATCAAACAGCTCCTCTGGGTCATTCAATTTATTCTCCATTCCTATAAGAATCAAATAAAGATAATATTTAATTTCCTATTAGATTACACAATTATTTAAATGCAAAATAAATATATTCAAACTAAAATTTGCTCTTACAAATAGTTTTTATCATAAATAACATACTTTAGAAGTTACTTAATAGGTTATAGTTATTGTTGCAGAGAATGTATGACTCACCTTTTTGAAGCAGGGGATAAACCCATGAAAATGTTAAGCGGGATAATGCACCAGCACCTTGCATTGCTGTTCCTAATATACCTTCATCCATGTGAGGTAGCAGTGGTGTGTACTCATTCTAAAACATTGGCACAGTAGTTTAAATCCTGATACTCTCATACCACGCATAAGCAGTACCAAAGTTATTAACTTACATGTGAATGTTGTGAGCCAACCAGACAAGGTGAGTAGAATGTAGCTCTTGAATTACTTGATGGCAGAAGAGTCATGAAATACAGGACATGGCAGCACAGGGTAGCAACACTGAAACCCATTGCTGTCCCAGAGATTAAGTTGCTCCGAATTGACAATATGTTGACAACTACTGCTAAACTCCACATAAACAGCTGAGAAGTAGGGCCACGACAACTCGGTCCCAGGCGGTGTTTTAATGCCAAGACATACCCGAAGTGGAACAACCACGCTAGGCATGACGAGCCAGCATAGAAATAGTTGACAGGATACAAAACAAAGCCAGGTTGGGTTATGAAAACATACAACTCAACGATGGGGATGAACACTAAGGCTAATACAGCAAAGCTTCGCAGTACTAATGCCCTTTCTTGTGTTTTTTCACGGACTACCCAGTCTTTTCTGTAGCCAACATAATAGCCTGATATAATTGCAATGCAGAAGAAAACAGGTATTTGTAAAAATAATTCTTGGAAGCATTGTCCGAAATCTTTTGTTACGTCGTTCCATGGTGCCAGGCCCTGTGGACCGCACATATATTCCCATTGCCACTGCATTTTGAAATGTCTTTGTTTATTTATATAGTATTTTTCTACATCACAACTATTTGCTGCTAGAAACTAGCTATTGTTTTTAAAATATCAACGCTTGTTTTATGATCAACTATATACAGTCATACTCTCCAGATTTATAGCAACAATTTTTTATCCTCTAACTATGACCACAATTATTTCAACGAAATAAAGTATAGGGACTTTTTCAAAAAAATACCTATTATTTACAAATCAAAATTGATAACTGTAATGTCATAAACGTCAGTCACTGTTACTGTCACCTCGGTCAGTGTCTGATCCATTACCTCTATATTATTACTTTACTCTTTGGTCTGATCTGTAGAAGTAAGGGCCTTTCCAACAAACCATGTGCGAGCGGCTGAATGCTAGAGTGGGCGAGCAACGGACCCGTGCGCAGCGTGTTCGTTACGTATACGCAGCGAATTCGTTGCGGCTACTTTGCTATAAACACGCGACGAAAACGTTGCGAATTCAAAAAAATATTATCCGAATCTTTTAAAACACTAAACAGCAACAAAAAAATGTTAGGTGCATCGGTGAAATGTACTCCGATCTCTAGACTGATCCACCAAACAGAATTTTTATTTTTCAGTGACAAACATAGTTTACACTATCCGCATTAGTGGAAAGTTCTCGTCAATACGAATAAGCCCAAACACGAGGCTGCCGTTCGTGTACACCCGCCATTCCGACACTTATATCTGTTTCTGCGATTTCTTACCTCTGCCCTCCATATTTACCTTTCTTCATTTTGTCTATTTTTTTTTTACAATGACAGTGACAATTATTATAATGCGACAGCTGAGTTTGACAGATTACTGGTAATCGGAAATAAAATAAACATTTTTTTATTTAAAAAAACCGAATTGCGATAAGAAAACGAAAAATATTTAGAAATTGGTGCTCCTCTTTGAATATCTCAAATAATGGACACAAAAGAACCAAGCTCTATTGAAGAAAATGTTGAAGAAGCAGAAGATATTGATCCCATCAACGATATAATTGATTATCTAGTAAGATGTGCTAAAATATCTTTTAAAAATGCACACGTAGATGAATTAGAGATTCGAACCAGTGATAAAATTAAAATGGCTTGTGATATTTACAAGAAATCACCCACAGACTTTCTATTACAATTCGGAAAATATCTAGCTCCTCATCACATTGGTTACTTTGAAAATATGCAATCTGCTGACGAGAGCTTTCGAGAATGTATTAAACAATTAAAAACTTACCATTCCGAAAAAAGCCGGTGTAAAAGAGTCCGAAACAGGCGATATAATGCGTTACAAAAACTTCAGAATGAAACAGATTATTTTTGTGAAAAACAAATGATGTACCGAAATCCATTACTTTATGAGCAGCTTGTTGGCCAGTACCTGTCTGATGAGGAAATCAAAGAACGCGATTGTGTTGATAATGAAAACCTTACCTTTCTGAGCATGATTTTAGAAACAGTTGACCGAAATGAGATGAGAGAAATGAAGAATGAACAGATGCTTGAGGAAGATCTAGAGTCTATGAAGCTGACTAATGCAGAAGATGAGTCCAAAAGCACTAGTAGTAACAAGTTAAAAAAGAAAAAGCAATGGGGTGACTTTGATACTCCTGACACTAGGCCAACTTACATGCCGGAACCTAGGAAGCAAAATCTGATCACAGCTCCAGAAAGGAATTTGCTAAGGAAGGAATTTTTGCAAGAAATGTACTGCAGTTTCATAGAAGGAAGAGACGCAGAAGTTGACTACAATAGCATTGATAATAATGAACAGTATGATGATCTGGAACAAGTCTCACAAGATGCTGAAGACAGATATTTTGATTCAGAATCCAATGACATTGAGAATCTTGAGGAGCACATGAAACTTGTACAAGAGTATGGAAGAAAGAACTCTGGGAGTAATCTTTGTGATGACCCTTTGGATGTATTTATGAAACACATCACCAATAAAAATAACAACTATATTTTTGTTTTATTTTACACAAGCTATTTCCCCGCGGTGTTACCTGTGTCCCAGGCGAACATCTTCCAGTACCTGGACGAAATGCAACCTGCTACCTGGCAAGTTTAGCTTCCCAAGAGTGAAAGAATTTTTCAAATTGGTTCAGTAGTTTCGGAGCCTTCAACAAACATACAAACAAAAAACGTGTCCTCTTTATTTATTTATTTAGCTGTTTATCCAAGGTTTCGAGATAAAATTTTGCCTATGTTACTTGAGGACAATGTAGCTCCCTAACAGCGAAAGAATTTTTCACATTGTTCAGTAGTTTCGGAGCCTTTAAGGTATAAACAAAAAATGTGTCCTCTTTATTATATTACGTAACTAGTTACGTCACTGGTATGAATTTGCTCTCTCTATCATCAGTTCGCAGCTCCTGGGCTCTGAAGTGAGTAACTCTCTGAAGCCCCTCCTTTCATAGATAAGTAAATCAGTTACCTTTACAGTATTAACAAAAGAAACTGACACTTTTGTCAAAGATGATACATAGACTGTACGGGTAAGATGGTTGTAGATGATACACGTAACCCATAACTGCGTGTGGTGTGCGCCGACACACTCACCGATTTATTCCTGAAGGATAGACGATAGAAAAATTGTAAGAAAGCATACTTCGTGGTGGTTCATTCAAACTTATACCGTCTTCTTATTCTTAAAAGTACTGGGTTTAGTACTTGTTTTATAGCTTCAACTTTGTTCGAGACGATGTTTTATACCTGGAACCAAAAGCTGGTACTTTCTTAGGACCACGTTTTATAATAAGGCGGTTAATTTGTACCGTAGTTCTTGGTATTGAATAGTTAAATTATCAATGTAATAGCAGTTAGTCAAGGAATGAATCTATTTATAAACTTATTGTCGAGTTACTGCATCACTCATAAGCGTACGTAACTGCTGTAATATCTAATAAACATAATTTAAAATATACTTGGAGATGTTGCACAACTTAGAGTAAGCATCGTACGCAACAACTTTTCTATAACTATAGATGTAGTTAATTGATCGTTTCGAATACTGTTTGCGTTTCACTGCGCGGCTGCCCATCGCATTTGTTGTTGTGGACTCTTTCTAAGGAAGCTAACGCGTGGTATGCATACTGAGAAGTGAACTGCAAATTTCACATAACATACCTACAACGCTACGCATTTTTGTTTTGTGTAGTATTTTTTGTTCTACTTATTAAGGGTCGAAATGGTGTAAAACCAGCATTTTCAATCAGGTTTGTAATTATAGGTATAGGAACTGTGCTAATTTTGAGACTAAATGATATGGTTATAAAGTAAACACAAACTATAATGTTTTGAAGAACGATATTCTTCCTGTAGATGATGATTTGGCACTGAAAGCAAAAACTCAAAAGGTTAAAATAAACTTTGAATTTTCCTTAGGTAACTACGGATTATCTCAGTAAATTACATAACCATTTACATACTGCAGTTGTTTGTTTCCTACCAACGATACACACTTTCCAACAATATACGTCTTGGTGAATAAAGATAAACATATAATGCGCTTAGTGAAACAGGGATTTTCCTCAATCCAGTTAAAAGGTAATGGAAGCAGTTTTTTAATGCACCATGACATAGGGGAGCCCTTATATCGGACCTGAATCTGGAAATTTTTACCAATCGAACATTAACCGTCCACTAGTGTGATAAGGTTGAAAATCTATTGCAGAAATTTGACAGATTGTGGTAACTTGAAATACTGTCGTCTGTACTAATGTTGGCTTTAAGGATGGAAAACATATTTGTATGAGGAGCCAGATACTACGTATAAGTTCGTTGATGTTTAAGTAGTGGCGACCGGCGCGTGCGGCCGGAGGCAGGTCAGCGACAACTCCGTTGTATTGTCACAGTAACGCAGTCTCCATGTCACCCCATTCTTTAACAACATTTGCATACAATACAGCTAAGCTAGCGGTCCCAAAAATTACCAACAGAAATCCAAAAATTAAATTAAGCGTAATTTTTTTGTTTTTGAAAGCCGATATAAATAAATTACAGACACCTCCTACGTGTTATACTTAGTGTTGACTTACTTGTTAAGTTTACCAACTTATTATGGAATAATTAGGTAAATAAGTTTCTGTACGTATTCAAGTGCATATTATTTGAAACTAAGTATCTTATAAACTGAAGATTCTGGACAGAAACAGTTTTAAAAGTTAAATGAATGAAATGAAAACACAGTTCACGATTTTCATTTCCTCAATTGCCTCGATCATGTATTATTTAGATACTCGACAATACACAGCCAAGTGAGGAATATCACGACTGACGAAGAGGAACTTAGCTTATCGAGTGGTACCTACTTACAGTAACATACTGCAAGAAATGAAACCATTGTTTCAGCGTGTATCAGGTGTGTAAGTAGACAAGGCGCCTGCGGTCGCCGGGTGAGGTGCGTGCCCGGCGCGTGCGGTATGAATGGGCGCGCAGACGCAGACGCGCCGCAGACGTCGTGCGGGAAACGCGCTGGACCGCCGCACGCGCATACTGAGACATTCGTGTAGTGTTGTCCTTTGAGACGCTCCTTGTAACAATGTTTTTGGTAAGTTCATTTTTTTATAAATACTGCATTCAGTGAGTGATGGTTCATGGTTTAATTTCAAGAAATGCGCAGGTAATTATAATCACGTAATCATTACAAAAAGTTTCAGTAAATATGATCAACCAAATCAAATATAATAAGATTATAATAAATAACAAACTTTATTTTTGACAACATTGATTTTAATATTTTCGTGAATTGTTGACTGTGCTAAATATAACTTTGGTATGAATTGAGTGCATTGTTTTGATAAACAATTCTAGAAACTGCATACTTCGTGCGCTACGAAAATTCAAATCCGTGCGCGTACAAAAGACATCAACGCGTAGGCGTAGAACCTTATGGTTACAAACATTATTAACCTTTTTCTATTTTACTAAGAGTATACCAAAAGTATACAGTGTATCCTACATTTACATCACATGCGTATTTTTACTGCTATCATGACATTTTAAATTGGGGTATTTTATAACCCAAAAGTAAACTACAAAGATACTTTAAGTGTTTCTTTCAAATCTCTGCATTATCCGTCATTTATAAAATAGATATTAACTCATAAATGAAACACATGTGACGGACAAGATCAATCTAGCAATCAAGCTAATAAATCATTAATTAATATTTCATAAATAGTGGGAGTTGGCATAAAATACGTAATAAACGTGAATGAGACGAGTTTGAATGAGACGCGGTATCTAAATGAGTACACTAATAAAAACCGGTCAAGTGTAGGTCAAAGGCGCGTAAAGTTTAGTTGCAGACCAGTACACAAACTTGTACTCAGTAGACAGCGTGCCTTCACACGAGGGCCCGGCCAGATCTTACGGCAAGGATTAGGACACAACAGACGTTACCCTATTTCCTTAAATTTCATGTGAATTGTAGATATGTCTTGTGGCTTCCGTGTATCTTTTTGCACGTAAAACGAAAGATGTTAACTTTTATGCAATGCTTACGGCCACTTTCGTAGGTTCCAGATAAAGTTCTAGATAGATAACTGACAGATAGTGCCATAGAAGTGATTTTAATTTTGACAACTTTTCTATGGCATGCATGGTCTGTCAGATAGCTATCTACAACTTTATCTGGAACCTGTGACCGGCCGCTAGTATACACATTTCCTCAATATCAATTGTTAGCTTTAGACATTATTCTTCAAGAGTAACTAAGTATTAGGTATTCAGTACGAGCTCTCCGTGACTACTGACTATTAAATACAGGGAAATCACTGCTTGTTTCAAATATAATTTCCTTTCCTACTTAGCACCCGTCTAATGGTATAAAACAAACGCTTTGAAATCGCGTCGCTCCTTTAAATTTTGTGTCGTCTTAGGCGTATCGAGATGTGTTCAAGACAATAGCATATAATCAATGTATTCGGGTTCCCAGATACGCGGTTATACAAAAAGTCGGTGTTATAGACTGGTAATGCTAAGGCCCAATTTCACCGAAAACATAAACGTCAGTCTTCTTAAAACAACTGTTTGCTTCAACAGTCTTCAATTCTCACGTATAGGTTTCAAAGTACCTATTACAGTTCAAAAAAGAGTTATGCGTAAAAAGGTTCCTGAGACATCGATTTTCTAAGGCAACAGTCTGCCATTCGCGTGATCCGTACATTATAATCCTGGGGAAATCTGGCTAACAGTGGGCCGCGGGTGAGGGCGCGGGCGGGCGCCTCGGGCGGGCGCGCCGTACGTGGGCAAGTCCTCGGCCTCCGCGCGGACCAGCCGGCGGGTCATCGACACGCCGCACAGTAGATCGACGCCATACAAGCGTTGGGACATAGGCTATTTAAATATCCAAATGTGAATTTTTGAAAAACGAGTTATGCCATCGTATTTGTCTTCTTATTAGCTGTTAAAAATGTTCCTAGCATTTTCCGATTGGACTCTTACATCAAGAGCTATAGTGCAAAATGTGATTTATTTGTATGGGAAGTGACTTAAAAACTGATGTATCTCCAGATTCCCTTCGCCTTTCGACTTGATTTTTTTATATGGTAATAAGACATGTATTTACCACATTTTCTTCAAACAAACATGGTGCAACAAATGTGCCCGTTTTGAGATACAAGTATTGACCGATTTTTGTAATATCATCCACATATAAGTTATTACTTTTACATATTTTATCTCTAAATCTCACTTCAGTGGTGACTCACTGATATGGTCAGGTCATAACTCGTCGGTGCACCGATAACAGATTA
>NWSH02000008.1:9012154-9022683 GCA_002382865.2 Heliothis virescens
CTTCATGCATGGATCCGTGCCATGGAATGTTTGCTTCATATAGCATATAGATTAGACATTAAATCCGGGCAATCAAGAGGAGGCGATGCAAAAAAATCTGTAGATGAAAGAAAAAAGAACATTCAAGACAGATTCAGAAAAGAAACTGGTTTATTATTAGACGTTGTAAAACAAGGCAGTGGGACGACAAACAACGGAAACTCAGCTAGAAGGTTCTTTCAAGATCCAGCCAAAACTGCTGATATAACTTATATATTAAGAGTGCAATAAAATATTTACCTGTAATCTGTTATCGGTGCACCGACGAGTTATGACCTGACCATATCAGTGAGTCACCACTGAAGTGAGATTTAGAGATAAAATATGTAAAAGTAATAACTTATATGTGGATGATATTACAAAAATCGGTCAATACTTGTATCTCAAAACGGGCACATTTGTTGCACCATGTTTGTTTGAAGAAAATGTGGTAAATACATGTCTTATTACCATATAAAAAAATCAAGTCGAAAGGCGAAGGGAATCTGGAGATACATCAGTTTTTAAGTCACTTCCCATACAAATAAATCACATTTTGCACTATAGCTCTTGATGTAAGAGTCCAATCGGAAAATGCTAGGAACATTTTTAACAGCTAATAAGAAGACAAATACGATGGCATAACTCGTTTTTCAAAAATTCACATTTGGATATTTAAATAGCCTATGTCCCAACGCTTGTATGGCGTCGATCTACTGTGCGCCGTGTGAAAGTGTTATCCTCTTTCTGCACCCACACGCCAAGAGGTCGGCGGCGCTCGGTCCATCCATCTAGTACCCACTAAAACGAATTTTATGTCGTCTCCTACAATTATGGATAAAGTACGTGTATTCCGAAAAGATCCAGATAAAAGATGTTGTGCGTATGATCTGGTGTTCTATCAAAATTAATGTGCCTATTACTTATTATAAATTTGTCTCTGTCGATATTGATTCCTAAGTGCATTGTAGTCCATATACGGACAGCGATACACTTCAGAGTTGGGATAAAAATTAAACTAAACCTAAATTTAACTTTGTCTCCTGACGTAAACTGTCGGTGTATGAAACGGGTGTGGTAACAATTATAAAATGAACTTAAGTGACGAGCGCTACAGTTCACCAGGTATGCCCTTTACTAGACAAATGCTGAACGCGTCGGATGGTGACGCAGGGCGGTGGGACGGTTGCGTGGCTGCGTTGGCGTCAAACCGCCCGTGGCGCCACTCGGTCTGCGCGCGCGCCGTTCCCACGCCCTCTCCCCTCCGACCCCCGCATCCCCGTCTCCTCTCTGCTTCTCGTGAATCAACGTCGACTTTTATAAATAAAGCTTTAAAAACTTTCACTAACAAATATATACGAGTTTTTGGAAGAACATGAATAATGGTTTACGTCTAATAGTCCGGTTAAAATATATTGGGTATATCATCAACGTGATGCTGTGGTTGATAAGGTGACAACACAGAGTGAAACTACTGTGGATTCCTCTCGCACATGTAGATAGGTATATAACGTAATATTAGATAACGAATAAATAAAATACCGGAGATAAAAGTCGTAAGAGTGATTACAGTGAGGGTTTATCACGCGATGCGCCCCATCATCTGAGCGGCCGTGACCACCGGGCGCGCCGCCTGCGGCACGCGGCAGTTCCACATGAGTAGAAAAACGGAACAGAGACTAAGCTTCAAACAACCGCGCGAATCGATTGCACTACTACAAGTACGCGGGGCATGTGTGTGTGACCACTGGCCGCTTGTCGCGTACGCAGCGATTCTGGGAAAAGACCGGTTTGCGCTTGCACAGCCAGTTGACAATCTCAGGGTCGGTGCGACGCACGTTATCTGTTTTTTTAGTTGCAAGTTTGAATATTTTAATATTAAACGTAATATTTTGTTAAAAATGGTGGTTTATTGTATTGTATGTATGAATAACACTAGAAAATCTAAAAATATATCATACTTCAACTATCCCAAGGAGTACGATAGGTGAGTAAATATTGTGATTATTACTTTTCAAGTACCCACTTGCGTTTATTTTATTGGGCCCTTTTTTAACAAGAAGAGAATTGTAAACGGTTTGTTTTTACCTTTCATTATTATGACAAGTTTAGCATTTGTAAGTATGTATGTATTGTAAGTGTGTACATATCTACCTACTACAACCCAACCCACCCAGGTTGGGTTAAGTTTAAGTATTGTAAGTAAAGATTTGAACTTATTCCCGACGTCTGATTAAGCTGAATTTTTTATACCTGCGTCTTTTAGTCGACTTCAAAAAAAGGAGGAGGTTCAATCCGATTGCTTTTTATGTTTGTTGCGTTATAACTTTTTATAAAACTATTTAACAAATGTTTTGTTTAATTTGTCTTAACCTATTGTGACAACCCTACCAAAATAGGTAACAATTTTGCACGTTCTTAAGAAGCTTAGTCTCTGTTCCGTTTTTCTACTCATGTGGCAGTTCCACGCTCACTCACAGCGACGGTACGTCTGCTCACACATTAAAGAAAATTGATTTTACGGACACGCCTGCGCTGCATTACGTTTTTATGATTTGATTCCACGCATAAGCTTCGTTTTCAACTTAATTGGTTGATCACAACTGTTCATAAAAATTACATATTTTGATCAATTACTGAATCCTTGTGTCGTCTACTACCATCACTACTTGTCACCCCTGCGACAAAAGTAAAGTCTTGATTTCGACTTGCTAACTTAATTTGTGCACTTGAATAAAAAGTATTTCTCGATAAATGGGATACCTGTTTAATATTAAAATGAGTATTTATTGGACCTGATTAAGGTCCATTTTCACCGACAACATAAACGTCCGTTTCTTCTAAGACAACTATTTGTTTTCAAACTTGAACGTGAACATTAATTTAACTTGAAGTGAAACAATAAAATTAGCTGCACGATAAAAACCTGCACGTCCTCCTATGGCAGTCCTGTCTGCTTTACCTGCTCATTTCATAAATTTTTTCATATCATAATTATCATTATTTATTTATAGTCTTGAACAAGTTTGCATTCAAACTTGCAAAAACAAAAAAAAATAGGAAATTTTGGAAGCATCGATCGATCATAGGCAGATCGTATCGTATCGAATCGAAACGTTGCACACAATATTGTAGTGGGTCAAACTGATACCGACACCTCATTATAGCTAGACTGTCCACTCCGCAGTTCCACATATTTACTGAATCTGATCTAGATTACAGTTTCATTTCGTTTTCGCTACCTACGCCATAAATCGCAATCGTATCGATTTGCATAATTAACAAATAAAATGTCTATAATTATAATTACGAGCCGCGATGACGGGATGGTTATTTATTATTTTTAATAAATCTAAGTCATATGATAAAAGATAGCTTAAATTGAGCCTTAATGATTTTGACAATAAAATATGTTTTAATAAACAAGATGAACCTACCATCGCGATATCGACTATGTATTCTAGTATCTACTTACTCGGCTAATATAATAGTTACCAGATGTATGTACGTAAATAATGCATGCGCTGCGCTTATATTGGTATCCGTATGCAGCATCGCTGGCACCGAAGCCTAACGGAATCTGTGTCGGAGACAGGTTCGAAGGCAGTTTTATGTCACGTCCATTGTAGACGTGTACGTAGGTAATTCTTGGTGCCTACATACCTACCTATTAAAATTAAGTGGGCAAGTGCGCTTGCTCGTCTCTGCACGCAACGGGGGGGTGCTTCCGTCTTCATTAATATTGAAAACAATTTGAAAACGGTCACAGCTACATAGTTCATCTGCGAGATGACGGTGCAAAAGGTATCTAGGTACGTGGAGTTCCTATTACATACACTAAGCGTGGAATACCTGCGAGGAATACCTGCAGTATAGTTGCCAAGTTTTTTCATCACCCAAACATGAAGCCAAGTCATTCTTATAAACAAATTATAATACTTACTTTTCGTTAACTGCCTTAAGTTTTTGTAGTATTTCAATAAGCACATACTAGACTAGCGAGGTAGCTTGTATCTACTGTGTACTCTTGTGTCTTGTATCTGGAATGGCACCAGCTAGATGGATGTGAGTAAAAAGTAATGATACATAATGTCGGCAGATGCATTATGCGTCATAAAACTTACAAAGTTCACTTACCCGTAAGCAATCTTCCCGTGTTCAGAGTCAACCTATCACTTTATAAACGCCTTACTTCCTTGATTAGCTTAGAATAAAAACTGGCCTGATTAACAAAATAACCAAGTAGGCGCTAATTAATTACTAGCTAAATTAATTTGAGAAGGATTCAGCGCGAAGTATTCGTTAGATTCAAAACGCACATGCTCCATCTTCACCAAGAATTTAGATTCGTTAACGTTGTTTTCACTTGCAACTTGAGCAAGACGGCGGTTAATATATAATTTCATTCAGTTAATAAAACTAGAGGACTCGGTTAACCACAATGCTTATAAAACTAGAAAAGGAAAGTTGTGTCGCGTTTGGTGTCCGAACAAATGTTTACTGAACGTGCCGGCTTGAAGTGCGTCGGCACTTCAACGAAATAAGTACAGAGAATTACATATACTATTAGGTATCACCGTTTGATTCACTTAGTTGTAATTAGTTTTAGGAACGAATTTTCAATCATCAGTTAATTTATATCTGAGGAATAAACATTGCGGTTAAGCATATGTTTAATACAAAAGCTGTCTAAAGGTCAAACATATTCTTCAGTTAAAAGTTATCTGGCGATTGAAAAGTGAGCCCTTAGTGATTCAAAATGGACTGTATCTTCTAGTCATACAAAGGCTATTAATAGCAATAGTTAAGATGGGTTACTTTTAGTACTACAACAAAAGGTTTTTCTTGGCACCACGCACCCAGCTACATCTCTAGGATCAGTCATTTGTATTCTCCACTTGATGAAAAGTTTGGCAACAGTTTCTAACATATGAGATTTAAGCAAAGTGTTAGAAGCAATATTTAACAGCAGAGAGTGAAAGGAAATTTAAAATAGGATAAATTAAATGCAAAGCACTTAATATGATTCCCGTCAAGTAGTGTCCGCGTTAGTGATTCGGCGCACGCGCTGCTTTCACTGCTGCTGTGTCCATTGTATCCTGGTACCTGAGGTGTCGCAGCCATGGCAGTAGGTCTCACAGCCCATCAATTTACCAATAAACGTCTTGTCAATAGAATTCGCCAGCTATTTATGTCTACAATATATTGCTATACTGAGGCTACACACATAGGTGTATAAGGAATTATTCTAGTGTAAGATAGCTGTCAGATACCTACTGGCAATTCGATGTTGTGTAAAACTTTTAATTAAGCTGATACAATATAAAACCTATTTTTTTGGAATTAATCACACATTTGTTAGCCGAATCCTGGAAACCATAGTGAAAACCGTGAAAAAGTTTTCCATGTTACATTTTTCAACAATTCGTATTGCTATGGTTAATTTGTCTGGTTTTATTCTGTGAGTGTGAATTACTTATGATTAGCCATTGAAGCAGCTATTCACTACTTATACTTAAATTTTTAATAGGCATGCGTTAGTTTAATATATTAAAAGCGATGAACCTTCTTCAACATACAGGCTTGTGTCAGTACATACATTGGCATTTATCGTTTTCATACTTTAGCCTTAATTTGTGATTTAATTCAGTAAACAAATTTGGAACAACGCATAAGGAAACGACTCGATGTTGCTCAGATTTTTCCATAAAAAGCCATTGAGGTCAAGCATTTCGTATACATAAATAAAGAGGATGGTTATAATATTAAATTAGCTCGTCTTTCTTCCCATCGAGGCAGCCGGCATTTTAACGAGGTAGTGTCGTGTCCAAAACGTCCAAAAAAACCTTTTGCCTTCACTCTAATTGGATGAAATTCATGTTTTCAATAGTTACATATAACCGCTTGCGACAAAAACTGTAATATTAATCATGCACATGTAGGACGAAAATATGCATTCAATGGGGTAGTCGCCGTATAATAATGTCAACGTATCGATAGCCAATAAAGCTATGAAAAAAGTAAACTCGTTTACTCGTGAATGTTATGTACGATACCTTGCTAGTAATTATGTTTGTAATGTCTTAATACGTAGGTACTTATGATTGCTTTTTTTACAGATGAATCAACATATTTTGCTGTTATTGTTCGTCGTGACAGTCGCAAGTTCTCCATCGTTTTCGTCGGACTTGCTAGCTGCTCACAATGCTCCAATCAATCAAATTGCAAATGTAACTTGTAAGTTCGATTATAATCCCATTCCTTACTTATGAAACATGAATCCAGAAGTGAGTTTTTTTTTGTTTGTTTTTTTTTGTTCTCACGCTGAAAACGACTAAGCCGTTTGAATGTTAGCATAACGGGAAAAAGTCTCCCGGAAAGCGCGTGATACCGTAGGGAAAAGTCTAAGTAACTAATACACACACATCCATCAATAAAATGGTCAGGATGTAAGTTCCTACATCCTTTTAGAAAACAAATTTAGATATACATCTTTTTTTTATTTCAGATGGAAGCGAAATTGAAAATCAAGGTAGTTTAACTTCGATATTTTCCCCGCGAATGGACTTTGAACAATGGAAGCCACTAACAGGGCGAGGCGACCCGCTGCGCAACGATCCCACGTACGACTACGAACCGCCAGTGCTTGAACGAGTTCACTACTGGGCTGACGAAACTAGACTGGAGCGAGAGCATTACCCAGAGAGAAAATCTGAAGTGCTCATGCTTGGTGTGTCTTCTCGCAAGCCCAGCGTTACTTCTCGACAGCCCCCCTTGCCACCCAGGCGACATGTACACCGACCTCAACCAAACAAGTACGAGGACTTTACATATAAACTTAGCGAACATTATCCGATGACTATTTTAGTACCCCCGCCGCCACCTCCTCCTGGTCATCAAACACCGCTCTTTATACTCTCTGATGATAAACCCCCTATTAACAATAAAGTACCGTTGCAAACAAAGCCTAATATCCCGCCTCAGATCGTAATTCAAGATTCTACTGTTGGACCTGAACGTATCACATCTTCATATGCTCTACAAGAGTCAAACCTCATCTATCAGTCTTCAACGACCATTCAAAATTGGATAAGGGATGTAAATGACACAAAAGTTATCGATAATGCCGTCAGTAGCGACTACGCTGGTTGGGGGCCAACGACACCAGTTGACGATAACGACTCTGCAAATGAAACTCATAACTTAATTTTGAACGATCACGCAGAATTTCCTAGGCATCCGTATTCGTTCTACAAACCAATGTTATCTGAATCACCACCTCCACCCAAGTTAACCTTTAACCCTTCAGTTACATCAACGTTCGTCCCGACGGCTTTGCCACCTACTACATCCGTACCACCTACTATGGCTTTTACTAAAATAACATGGCCAACAGAAAAGTCTACTGAAATTATTGAATTTAGTACAGAGACTCCACAAGAAACAACTAATGAAAAAAGAAGCACTATTGCATTCCGACCAACACCGTTCCCCACTACTGTTACAAAATTAGAAACAAGCATGTTTGACATGCTGGGACCAATGATGTCTATGCCAATGGTTAATGGCCCAGAGAGGCCTGAAGACAATCTGTATGCCCATGCTTCTGAAACTGTTCATATATTTAACGAAAATAAACCGGATGACGTAGAAATTGAAACAATGCAAACTATGCAGCCACCACCGGTTAAACCCATCGATGATACAAAAATGGCTCAGAAACAACAATTCCATGTAAATTCACAAGATAAAAATAAGAAGCCGGCATTTTATACACATGGTCCTTATTTACACAATCGTTTTACAACGCCTATACCAACTACTATAGAAGAATTTTCAGAAAATGTTAAACAAACAACTGAGACACCTACTGTACCAATGTACCTGATAATACAAGGTCACTCAAAGGTAAAAACTTACGGCTCAAAGCCTAAAGTTCCTGATAGCAAAGAGACAGTAAGTAATGAGATAAATAAACCATTGGAGACGAACGAAGTTAAACATCTTCATCCAATTATCAAAAAATCTGCAAAAAAACTGGATTTAACTGATGCTACTCGAAAGAACAGTGCAAAAAGTTTAAAGACTTTGATCGATAGTGGAGTAGGCTCTATAGAAATACAAGAAACTGATCTGGGAATAAAATACGACGTTAGTGATGGCAGCGATGTGCCAATTGAAATATACAGGAAAGGTATTGTAGATAATGATGAAAATGATTATTCAAATACTAAAAAGACTGGTAAAGAATTAAGAACTAAACGCCAAATCGACCTAGAGGACTTATTGCCGTTCGATGAAGATACCATAGAAGAATACGTTTACAATTTTCTAGAGGGGAAAAAGAATGACACTGGTATCACTGGATTAATTGCGCAAGCAGTAACTAGTGATGCGGCGCAGGCTGTCGATGAACTGGAAGATGACGATGATAGTGAACAAGAGGAGGAAAGGTGAATGCATGAGAAATGTTTTTCAGAGACCTAATAGGATAAATTACATAGCACAATACCAAAAACAAAAATATATTTTGGTGCAGACGTTCGATAAATTTATGAATTAGACTTTAATCTTAAATTTAATTTGTTAATCAACCCCACCGATAGATCGGCCTACTCTGGAACGCAAGACAAAAAGTTGAATAATGGACGTCACCTATGCAACATGAAAACAATTTATTTATTTATAAGTACCTAATTACAAAAACTTTCCTGAATACTTAAATCCAATTTGAGCGAATCATAATAATTATTAATTTGAGTGTATTTTAGTTACAACCGTACAACAAACAACGATAGGAGGCAGCAAATGAAATTACCACTGAATTTCGTACTGCCAGCAGAGCTTAGCACGCGCTCGGAGGGTGTCGTACCCTTATCTATAAAGCGGCCAATGAATCATGCAGGTTATGTGGGAGCTCCGTTAAATTCCAATTCTACTTTGATATAATTACTTTCAAAGGAGAGTATTATACCCACTCAATATTCTGTAAAGATATTTGAAACATCTAAGTTTTGGCGTTATCAATATCGAGCACATTACGTTACAAACCACGTTTGTTATATGGGAGCCCCTATACGATACCTATTTATTTTATCTAGTTTTCAGTATTTGCTGTCGTAGTGACAACATACCTACTACATAACCAAATTTTTCACTGTCTACGAGTAACTATTACATGTCACCGTACAGTTCATGAATACAGCCTGTATTCATGAACTGTACGGTGACAGACAGACAGACTGCTTTACCCTTTAGTAAAACTTAACGTAACTTTTTTACCTACTTCTTACACACATCACAATACCCACATAGGCATCCTTATGCTAGGCAAAAGAAACACCTCTCTTAAAAGTGCTGCTGCTGTAGTTTCAGCGGAGGAATGAATAATCAGATTTTTAATAAGACTTTTAATATGTACCTACCTACCTATTTAGTGAACGTATTTATTTTAGAGATAAGAAAAAAAAATTGATTGTACAATTATAATTATTTTCATAACTTTATGTGTTTTTATTTAAATTCTTTTAGATGAGTCGTAAGTCTAACTTGGATGATTTACGTCTCTAAGCTTTGTGAAGTCACCTGTTAATCTATAATTATCTTACCCTTATATGTATATGTAAGTATACGTACTCATATCTCCCTTACCCGATGATAAAATACAACTCAAATAATTTTCCATTTTTCTAATTAAGTATACCTATGTAGGTTTAGATTGATGCACGTCTACAAAAAAGACACGTGCGACCAGCGGACGCGGCCCACTAACACACACATTTCTTACCATCCTTTTCGTAGAAATAGACAGAGACACCTTAGATAAAGTGAAAGCTGCTTATAAACCCATAAAGTCACATTTATTGCGATCCAGTGTGGCCTATAAGGAGTCATCTATGATGGAGGGTCAACGGCAGATAAGTAAAACAGCGTAAATGATAGTAACTATAAGTATACATTTAAATTATAAACTTGATATAACATATTTACGTTTAGATAATAACAATAATCCCAAAGACATATGTTGCCCACTTTATGAAGTATTGCGCAATCGACGAGGCTAGGCCGGGCGCTGAGTTGCACCAGTCTGCTTGACACAGACACACCTTATACTCAGCATCGGTATGTCTGAAATATATGCCAGTATTTTCTTGTGGCTACCTTAATAACTTCGTATAGTCCGCGATGCAGACACAAAAGTACAATCGCTGCGACGATTGTACGACTCACGGGACAGGCAAGTTATTAAAGCTATAATAATGTAAACTAAGACAGTCAAGAGAGGTTCCCTTACTGCTTCGACTTTGTAAAATAGGTAGGTACCTACGTAATCGTAAGCTGCAAATGCCGTTTAAGGTGCATTCGACCACTAGAAGCGGGAAATTCAAATATAAAATGGTTTTTTCATGTTTTACATAAGTTAACATTCAATATGAGGCGTGATCTTATGATTGGCGGTTATAATATCCCACAAAGTAATTTCTGATGTCCTTGTTTAACTCCGAAACTTA
>NWSH02000008.1:9026666-9038903 GCA_002382865.2 Heliothis virescens
AAATACGTCGCGTTGGGGGACCGCTCCTAAAAAGGTAGGCATGTGATACTTATGAAAAAAATCGTAGATAAGTAAGAAATAATTAGGAGCGGTCCCCCAACGCGACGTATTTTTTATTATTTCTTACTTTTTAAAGGGAAATTAAGTTTTTGTGTCGGGGGTTTTTTAGCAGATTCTTTTAAGCACCTCCCTAAGTTGTCAGCATAGCCCATAAAGCAGCTAAGTATCTTGCTAATCGACCTTTTTATTGTCCAGGTTCTCTTAACGTCAGACTAAATAAAAAAACCGGCCAAGTGCGAGTTGGACTCGCACACGAAGAGTTCCGTATCACGTTAATTGTATGTACATCATTTGTGAAGATTTCAGTTTTCTAGCTATCACGGTTTATGAGATACAGCACGGAAATAGACAGACAGACAATGTAGTCTTAATAATAGAGTCCCGTTTTACCCTTTAGCTACGGAACCCTAAAAATACCTAAGAGGCAGACGCTTTTACCACTTGGAAACCTTTTTCGAATTATGTTCTATACCTTTCTATCTTAATTAGGTAACTATAATAGACTACTCTAGCTTTATGTTGACCAAATTGAAAAGAGGGATACACCTACCGCTTTCGTATTTATAAATGAAAGCACTTACTTTTCATGCTTGCATGACATAGCTCTTGTGGGGATAGTCATAGACCGCAGGAGGTTGTCATCGCCTGTTGACAGGTAGCAGCCTCTCTGCACTATCCAAGCATGCCGCGCCCGCGCAGACCATGACCTCACGAAGCACATCGCGTTCTCTGCCGAATACAGTTTAATGCTGGTTTACTATCTACAGTAGTTGGTAGGCAAACCAATATAGTTTGTACTGTTGTTATAAGCACCTCCTGTGCAATTGATAAGAAACATCCGTGTGCTGTTAAATGCAAAAGTGGTTGGCACGAAGTCACCCCCGCAGCGAGTCCAGTCGCTCTGGGTCGACGAACAGTTATAACAGAGTAATGCCTCATTTGTCTTAAACAAAAATAACCAAAGCCACAACTTTATTAACAACATGTGTGTGCATATTTGAAATCTTTGGAAAGCTTATCACAGTCACCGTTTAGTGAATAAGATTTATTATGAAGTAGCACTCAGTGTGGAATTCAGGATGGTGTCATTGCGAATTTATACAATTATGACATAGACATGAAAGAGCAAGAAAGTCAGATAAAAACTGAAAGAGGTTAACTCTAATTACCTATACCCACAGTTGAGCCTGCGGGACAAATCCATGTGCTCCTCATATAAGTAGGTATATCGCCTTCAGGTGGAATACCCCACTTTATCGCTGGCAGTCTTACGCCCGCGATGTAAGAGCAGACTGTGTTATTTGAATTAGGTACCTACTTATTTACTAGGAAGTTTCATCAACATCCGTTCAGTAGTTTTTGTCTGAGAGTAATGCTCATTAATTTGCGTATACCTAAGTATTGATTTGAAGTGAGGACGATAACTTTTCACTCATCATCCGGATAATAGGAAATTTCATTCCCGATTGCCACCTATTGGCAAACTATGTTGATTTATTATTATTTGTATAACCATACAACATTTGTAGATGCCCTGGTGGCAAAGCAAATAGTTTTCGTTGCCAGAGATAGCTGTCATCAAAATTTATCAGCCACATGCTCTTTCAATTTAGGCTCCCTAAATTAGATTGATAGTCAACCTGGTGTAATTAAAGTTAAGCGTAAGTAGATATCTTCAAACTGCAACCTGTCCGATATTCCTCATTACAGTTTATTGTAAGTGAACATTGCATCCTGGCTACAGCAGTCCGACTTGGGCCGAATAATCCTCTATAAGTTAAAGGGTCTTGTCCGTAACGCCGGTATGTGAAGGTGCCATTGTAGCACAGTAAACAAGACGTATTGTGGATGACAAAGAGAAAATTGATGATTACAAATACAAGCATTTAGCATGTCTTGTTTGTGATGTGATATTGAGTAGTTGTTTGCACTTAGGCCAACTAGATTTTTACAGATGAAACTAAGCTATCTACCGAGGTTAGTTAACATCATCAAGTACCTGCCTCGTGATTTACTTAAAATAAAAATCCTTGACACGTTAATCCTTGCGACTGTTATGGGTTTGTATAAATATAAAAAACAATACAATAGTACAAAAAACTATGTAAACTATGGTAGTTTAGTAATGTAATTGCGCAGCAGAACCACTTCCAGAGTTTCCGGCAATGGTGCATGCTATAACTTATTATGCATCCTGGATTCATAGGTGTTATTTGGCCACAGCAGTGGTGATCACCTAGAGAGCGCCGTACGTGAATTTGGCAGCACTGCCAATGCAATAATAGAGTAAAACCATTTGTATTAAGTTTCAATAATGTATTTCGTAGTTTCCATAAATCGATAACTATCCACTATCGGTGAGGTAACAACTCTTGTAGAACCATCTCAGCGAGCTACAATTCTAAATTCACAAATCTAACTGATAATTTTAGGGTGCATCCAAAACATCTTAATAATTATCATTTTCGAAGGCGCTCTTTTGGTACATCACCATAAGAGTCCATATTTTTCAATATTTTTATTGGTGAATAAAAAATACACGAAGTATTAAACAAGAACAATTTAAAGGAGTTAAGTTAAAGAAATTGACTCTATTTGGATTGTATTATTTCTCTGCATTGGTGAGTAAATGTATTGAACGCACCCAGCACGCATTCACCGCCGCACAAACTCAGGGCGCACTCCCACTACGTAAATAACCATAATACATAAACGTATATGCAACTACAATTTGCAGTGTTGTAGCTGTGCTTGTAGCGCTTCTGATACGCAACCATTCTTTGGACCCAAAAAAAGCAAATTAAAATCAACCATGTCTCAACGCACGCCATGAAAAACGGTTTTAGCTTTTTTCCCTTTTTTTAAAACATTGATGTTAGAACAATCTAACCACTGTATTACGAAGAGTGGCATGCGTAATAAGTTTTAATATACGCATATCACATATCCATAAGTTTATTATTCGAAGTTAACTAATACAATATTTGAACATAAAATTTTTATTCATATTGCAATGTAATGTAGCGACTGAGCGATATTTCGTTAATACATGTTTTAAAAAAAGATTATATTATATAAATTTAAAACTCAATAAACAACATTTCAAATAACTAAGTGGCTATAAATGCAAATTAAAAAAATAAAACAATAATATATCACAATGTAAAGTCGATAAGTTAACAAACTTATTGAAAAATTAAACATGACCTACGCAAATTTCCCGCTCAGCCTCAATCATTATTCACACTAGATGTTAAATGACTTATAATAGAAAGATATTTCAATGAAAGGATTTTATACATTTTAATAAATCCAACAGTTGTACATACACATAACAATTTAGCTACACATATTTTGTTCATATTAAATGCAGGAACGTAAATAACTCTAAAGGTTTTCTTGAGAAACATTTAGTTTACCACTTCAATATGAAGCAGGCATACAACCTACACAAATTTTATTTGACACTTAAAATCAAATAGGTACCTAATAAATGCCAATAAATCAATTTACACGTAGAGGCTGCTTTCAACAAGTATTTCATTATTATTTACAATATATTTTTGTGAACTACATGTGTAAGCTATTGTTAAGTTTTGTGAAACATTCATATAGCACAACAGAGTAATTATTTAGTAATATTTTATCTACTCAATCAAATAACAATGTGATATTGACTGACATTTACAATTGTATAATGGTGCACCTAAAAGTTACAATATATTGGGAAAGGAAAAGCTATATATAACAAGCAGCTTACTAGAATTATCAACACCAAAAACTTTATTCAACGATGCGATGCGAGTCGGCGGCGGCTAGGTACCAGTAGTCCACAACGAGAATACCATCTGGCACATTTTTTAAAACATCTAACAAATTGGTTATTAAAATGATATGACACATTGAAATAATAGAACTCCAAGCAGTCTTAAAGCTTTAACAAATAAAAGAAAATTGGTAATGTAGAAGGGGGATATATAGATACATATGTTGAGAATAATTTACGAACAATATAGTGAGCTCTCTGGCTAACATGGACGGCCAGGTTTTATTCTCGTTGAGTATATGGCAAGTTTAGTGGCAAGAGTCTAGCTCACAGTCCAGTCCAGTCCCCAGCGCTCAGAAACCTTCAGTTGTGCTGCTGCTGCATCTTTCAGAGAGAATAAGTGTGTCATCTCTAGTTCTGTCTTGGCTAGTGAGATAGCCTTCTCAAATAATTCTAAGGATCGTCTCAGGTTTCCTCTGTAAAGGATAAACAAAATAGTAAGTATAAGTATAAAGATTTTATTTGTAACCACAGTTACATGATTATAGAGATATGATTATAACTGTGAAAGTAGCTGTAACTTGACTTTTGTAAAGTCCCATAAATCATGAGAAATTACAGAATGAAATCTGATACTTTCTTTAAAGAGATTCCAAAGATTCTTGAATTTAAAGTGCATAGTCACAGGAAAAGCTAATTTATTAAAAATACTAATGAGAATTTATATTTACCCCCTTTTAAATCAAACATATTTGAAGGCTGATGTTTGTTACATAACAATAAAACAATTATTTTTATGATATCAAGAGATAAAGCTTCTTATCTCATGTAGTATTTACTGGCATGGATGATAAAACAGCTCAATGATAACAATGGATAATACCAGTAAAAGATGACAATTGTAAGAAATGCCAGATATTAACCGATTTACTGTATAGAAATGAATCACAACAAAATACCTTATTTTAACTGAATCTCATGCCCATTAATACCCACTGACTAATATTTTGTAGCAATGCTATGCAATGATTTTAGGGAGATTATGCTATATACTAAAAACTATTATCAGATTTCCCTTACCTCTGTACTTCAATGGTACCCAAGGTCTCATATGCAAAGTCACATTTGTCATCCATTTCAATGGCTTTGTTGATCAGCTTGACTGCCTTGTCAAAGTCTGTGCTCTTCTGCAGTTGCACTAACCCCTTGTGGACATACAAGGTAGCATTGTTGGGATCAACTGAGAGGGCAGCATCAAACAAGGCCTCGGCACGGCCCCATTCCTGCTGGTCTGATAACACTTGAGCAAACAGAATGTATGCTTCAGCACAGCGGGGAAATCTTTCCAAAGCTCGTTCAAAGTCAGCTCGTACTTGTGTCAATGCTCCAACATTCTTATTGATCTGTGCATGTCTGTAGTCAGCATAACACTTCTGGATGTAAGCAATAGAAAAGTCAGGGTTCAAATCAACTGCTTTAGCAAACTCTGCTGTAGCCTCATCCATGCGTTCTAAAAGAAGATAAACTTGTCCTCGGTGATGATATATGTCAGAGTTATTGGGATCTAACTGTGCAGCCTTTGCAAAGTCCTCCAAGCAACGTTCAGTGTTTTCCAATTGGGTAAATAATGAAGCACGCTTGATCAAGGCATTCACCTTAACTTTAGTAGAAGCATCACTGTCAATGACCCTTGCAAGATCCGCTTGAGCTTCATCATGTCTTCCTAACAACAAGTAGAAGGTTGAACGCAGCAATAGGGCTTCATTTTTGTACTTGGCATCAGCATCTTTTAATTCATCGGAGCATGCTTCAACAATGGAATCATAATCTTGAGCATCTAGAGCTTGTTTGGCTTTAGCAAAGCCACTGACAACTTTCTCATTTAGGTGTAGTTTAGTTATGGGATCTTCAGAGAAAGCGGAGAAATATGTTTTAATGAAATGCTTAGAGGGCATGACTGGGCGACGTTTAGCAAGAGCCTCACGAGCATGCTGCCTTCCTAGAGCTTTCAAGATCCTGTCAGCATTAACAAGGGAACTCTGCACTTGGAACCTTTCGAGAATGCAAGCCGAAGTGACATCTTCAAGAGCCAAAACAAGGTCTCCACTTTTCTCAGCAGCGCGAGAACGTCTTAAGAAAGCTTTAACGTACTTCTCGTTGAGTTTAAGAGCAAATGTACAGTCTTCCTTGACTTGTTCCCACATTTCACGTTTTTCGTAACATGCAGAACGATTCTGATAGAAAGTGGCAAGGTCGACGGGACGGTCAGGGGGGCAGGCCTCGATCGCTTCGTTGTATAAAGCTATAGCTTTGTCGTATTCCCCTGCATGGAATGCCCGGTTTCCGGCACCCTTCAGCTTCATAGCGCGGTCGATAGCGCTCTCAGAAACCTTAGCGTTGTTATCTTCATTATCCAATGAAATGGTAGTCTTGGCTTTCAATTCAGATACTTTCTTCTTTTCTGGATCTTCTAATCTGTTTCTGAGATAAAGGTAACCTAAACCGATGGCAAGAGGTGCGCCAAGAAGAATTGCCAGTTGCCATTTAGGAAAAGGTGTACTGCCTGTTGACGCCATTTCTTGTGAGAAATTGCTTCAAGAGATGTAAAACCATAAACGATTCACCATTCAGTTTAATCACTACAAAAATATCGTAAATACAGAACACCTAATTTATAATTTTCATTACCGTTCTTCCCATTTCATTGATGTCTTCACGCACGAAGGTAAAGCAAAACATAGACAATTTTTTGACATTTTCAGTTTTTTTTTTTACTTATGAATCACATCATGTGGTATTTAAAACTGCCAGTCTTTTCAATTACGAGTTAATATTAATCGACTAAAACAAGGAAGGAAAGTTTATGTAGTGCTTATGGTCTAAATAGTAGAATAGGAAAACCAAAAAATAGATGATAAGATAGAATTAAAATATTGCGCCGGCGCTGACCGCAAATAAAATTTGGATAATAATTGGGCGAGATAAATTAGGAGGACGCTGATTAGTCGACTAAAACTGTGTCCACATTATATATTATTCGTATGATTTATTTGTAATATATTTGTCCATTATTTTATGATTTATAAATAATTTGTTTCTGGTTGAATTTCAGTAGATTTTACTTGCTGATGACTGATTTTCCTTCCTTATTCCTTACGTTATGCTCTAGACACAGTGCAACTTTCTTGACCATTGACCGTAACAAGAATAGACCATAGACGACGACATCGACAGGCGACAGCTGATTGTCAATGTCAATTAATTTCAAAAGTTGGCTGCGGTCTATGGCTGCGGTGTTTGGGAGTCGCAATCGCAAAATCCACAAAATGTAAATTTAACTTTTAGGCTCGAATTTAATATATATTTTTTTAATATTTTAAATTGGTTGTTTATTAAAAAAAAACTGGCTAATAATTTATTATGTATAACATGATTTATTATGTATATAAATCGTTTTAAATCTTCCTAAATTTATCATAACCTACATGTTGCTTTGATATTAGTTTTATTTCATAGATCTTTATATTTTCTTTGTAGATATACCTGCACACTAAATAATACAAAATGTTTGCTGGAAAAGTGATAAAGTTTGTGAGTACACTGTTATACACATACACTGTCTCTAAACTGAATATTATGATTTTCTGCCTTGAAAATGATGCTAATGAAAATTTAATTTCAGATGCATCCTCGTCAATGTTTAAATGCTAGCAAGATAATAAAGCTCAGCTGCCCTGTTGTCCAAAGTCAGCAGAAAAGATTAAAAAGTGATTTATATGAACCAGATTATTTAATAGTGAGTTCCTCAAAGTAATTGTGTTTAAAAAATAGTTTTTGTTTATGTAATAGTTTTTTGTTCTTCTATCAATTAAATGTTAGTATTATTATTTTAAAATGGTATAAAATGCTTAATTTAATCAAGTAAACAGAAAAGAATATTTAGCTTAGTTGGAGGAATGAGTGTTGCTAATAGTAATTAAAGCACTGGCCAAGTGTGAGTTGGACTCGCTCACAAAAAGTTTCGTACCTTTTTCTGTAAAACGGCAAATGCATCTCCTCTAATAAGTATTTGTTGTAATAGCAGCAACAACAACACATCATCGGTGAAACTGTTTATTATTTATCCATAGTTCATGATACAGTCTGCTAACGGATGGACTGCAAAGTCTTAGTAATAGGGTCCTGTTATTACCTTTGGGTATGGAACCCTTAAAATGATCTCTATTGTTTGTTTCTAGAGTATGGAGCCTGATGAACCTGTATACGATTGCCTAAACCTGCAGTTGAAAGGTTATGACTTTGCCCTTTTAGAAGCCTGCCAGAGTCAGATCCATAAATATGCAGAGGTTATGGGGATTCAAGTTGATGAGAGGTATGCTATGAATGGTATATTAGATTTTATGAAGTCAAGGGCTATCTATAATGAAACTGAAAAAATAAATAAAACATACAAAGGTGTTTAGAAAGGATATCAGCTTTGAACTTAACTATATGGCCTTTTTATTTCAAGCGCAGGCTTAAAATTTCCTTTTTTTAATAGTTGGGCGACACCAGCACAACAGCTGAAAGTTCAAAGATTCAAACCTGGGGGCACTGCACTTGATGCTGAGTACCACCTTAATATCTATGAAAGGAATGTGCAGGTAATAAGATGTTTATTTATTGTTATAGTGTAATCTTTACAAATGTAAGTTATCCAGTAGCCAATTGTCAAAATCTAAGAATTATAACAAGAGTTGCTATATTTTTCCTATTACTAGTATGCAGTAGGTTAGGTAGTATAAACTACATAAGTTATAGTATGGGATTGGTAATTGAAGACACATTGTATGTGATTGATAATTTTATTACCAGGATTTTGTGGGTACATAATAAAACATTTCTTGGTGAGAATGATATTGCGAAATTTCCAAAAGCCTACCTATCTACTTACTACCTACAGATGGTTGCAGTTATTTTGAACACATTTTATAGCTCACTTCAAACATTTTTGCAGCTCTGAAGATGTCTACTAGAGACTTCCGTAATGTGCAAAGTTTACGAATAAAACACAATTGTGCATCAAATGACGGTCTTCAGAGAAGCGGAGTTATTTATCGAAAGCTGCGTATTCTCGTAGATAGGTGCTTAAGACGTTGTCACCAACCACATTCTGAAACAAAGAAAACATTATTAATCAGACCTTAAACAATTTTCAGGTAACTGATGTGCCTGCATGGGCTTTAGGCACGTTGTTGCGGGTAGCCCGCGCCGTACTGCCCGAAGGCTGCACACTGCGCGTGCACGAGCATGAAATCGCGCACGAAGAGATCCGATACGTTCCCGACAACCAGCTGATCGAACTCAAACAACAACTGCAAGACATGGGCGGCAGTCGCGCAGAAAGAAAGAAGAAGAAATAGATTGTTCGTTTTTATTTAGTGTGTATTTTTAGTAGTAAATAGAATAAATATGTTTTTTTGTTACACTTGATAGTTTAAGTTGAACCTTATAGCTAAATTGATCTTTTGTTATTTTTGAAATCTGTAGGCCCCATCACGCGACCAGGTCGCAATCACGACTAAAGTGCACAGGCTCTCGGGATCGATACTTGGGTTAAGTCAAATAATGGGTTTTAAAAAAGTATCACAAACCATTCCGGAGTCCACAAGCCATCACTGACAGAAAAAGTCGATATTATAACTACGTCAGAGGACATCAGACGCTACGGGATTGTTCGAAAGAGATACCGCGGCCCAAGTACACAAAGGGCTCAAGAAGGAACAAGGTGGCTTTCAGTCAGTCAAAGTCTGACACTCCCTCACACTGTCACCTACAGCGGAAGGGGTAATCTGATGAGTTCCCATCGATAAAAAAGAGGACATCAGACGATTTCAGTATATGGATAAGACCTTAGGAAAAAAAATGGTCCCATAAATATTTATCCGTTTAAAAGAAGTAAGTACAGACGACAGCACATCAAGTTACTGTCTGTAAGTCTGTCTTTCTGCAATCGATTTTCAACCTATCACAATAGTTGAAAGTTAATGTTCGATTGGTAGAATTTGACTGAATCTGGTAGGTTGACCTGCTGTCGTTTGTACCTGTGCTTTTAGTGGGAGCGTAAGGCGGAGGTTACACGTTCATTCTGTGAACTTGATCAAATGTACACACATAGACTGAGGTCTGAATGACATGACAGGTTGACCTTACCAAAAGAACCTTCGGCAACAGAGCGAGAACAATCTATCTATACCTAAGTATATTTTTTTCCAATTCATCGTTCAGCCATATTCCGAGACTAAACTACACCAAGAAAGCGTAAAAACTCCGCCTAAACTAGCCACCGAACAGTCGATTTGTCTCATGGAGTCCCCGACATTATCTATTGCAGCCACCGCGCCAATTTTTCTCGCAAATAAATTAACCAAACCACCTACCTAACAACTATGCAGACATGTAATTATTATCTCATAACTACGCAATATCAGCTTCCGCCAACGGTTTCACCCGCTTCCCGAGGGAACTAACTCCTTCTGATGTATAAGCTATAAGCATAGATATTTTTTACATTTCTGTGGCTATGAGTATTACGGTAATAGTATAGTCTTTTACTTTTTACTAAAAAGTAAAAGACTGGTAATACCTTAGAGTCTAAGGTATTACCAGTATTACTACCAAGTTTCATCAAAACATACATACCATAGAGGAATACATACACATACCTACATCCATCCTGACAAACTTTCGCATTTAAGTATAATATTAATAGGATAAATATTTGCATAATTACATTTCCTGTGAAAAGACATGGTATAAGTAAGCTACCTTCTTACTTGAGTTGCATGAATATTATGATGACTACGTCCGGATGTAATCCGTCAGTGCAGTGCAAAAACACCCCCAACAGATAGTTGCACTTTCACCCATACTAACTTCACCTATTTGCGTGATCTCTCTGCTTCCGAACATTCATCTCTTATCCTCATTCTTAAGCGACGATCCCAACATTGATAATAACAATAGTGAAACTTTCACACCTAAGCACTTCAGTTTTTGTCAATTTAAAATAATAATTAGATGGATATTATGCAGATAAGACCTACATTATAGAAATCTACACTTATACTATAAAGTCGAAGTGTTTGTTTGTTTAGTTGAACGCGCTAATCTCAGGAAACACTGGTCCGAGTAACCATTCTTTCGGTGTTAGCCCATTTATTGAAGAAGACTACCCTACAGGCTACTTTTATCTGGGTGCGCAAAGGGACGCAGTTAAATTCACTGGTGGAAGCTAGTCCTGAATAAAAAGAACTAGGTACTTTTAGCTCAAGCAAGAGCATTCTTTCGCCACATTTTAGCATCATTTCCCTGCGTGCGGCAATTTTTTTGTAAGTATCCAAAATATCCTAATAAGTAAGGATAGCATGTTAATTCGACTGTCGTTTAGTTTGAACGCACCTGAAAAAGAAGCTTTAGGTATCCATTAGATTCCTGCCAGCGCCGTCTTCTACTGGAACGCTGCCCCTGAAACATGGTTAACAACGGTGTCGGTACCTTACTGCACTGATGACAATAATTCGGGTACAGTGGGTATGTCGTTAAGGAAATTAGGTAAGTATAAGGTGGGTATTATTTAGGTGTGTGATAGTGGCTCCCTCCAAATAAGAACATCAAGTATCCGTGACTGTCATACCTCCATCATTTTAAAACCAGCAGTACATGATGTTAAATGTAATGATTCGCAAAGTTGTTAACAAACTACCTCGGTGGCCCAGAGTTGCATAACGCGACTACACTGCATGTGGTCTCGGGTTCGATTCCCGGTTTCCGCACGAATCTGAATCATTGGCGCTATCGATGGTTTTATTGAATTTGTATTACCAAAAGAGTGTTTCCCAGTTTCCCTGTGAACTCTGTTATTTTATTCCCTATGAACTGCTATTAAGTACAACTTACAATTTTTCAATACATAGGAGACGCTTGGGCACTGATTGCACACGGACGATACATGAGTTATGCATATGTCACGGTAGATGTCAATATTGAGGTAATTATGTATAATTACCGGGAACTATGCATAATTATCTGTGCTCGTGGTAAAGGTGATAAAAACTTTCAAATTAATCACATTTACCGGCAATTATATAAAATTACCGCACCCCTTTGGTAGATGTAGTCAATAATGAAATCAAACATCGGAATCTAAAATAAAAACAGTTCAAATGAAATCAATATAAATTCAAATGTCCTAAGTATTGTGTTAAATAATGCGTATTATTCCGAAAGTTTATTTATGGTCAAAAAAAAGTCCTAAAATATTAGCTGAAAGTTAGGTTTTAATGACAGAAACGAATTGCTGTAAATTCGACTCCACGTAGTCTTGTCTGCCCTACCCCTAGAGTGTAATTCAAAATCGCGTAGGCGCGGAG
>NWSH02000008.1:9040656-9059791 GCA_002382865.2 Heliothis virescens
CGAGGCGGGCCGCGAGTTGAGGAGCAGGTGGTTGTAACACTCGCCACCGCGGCTGAGGCTGGCCGGCACCGCCGGCCAGCAAGCCGAAGCTGCGGTGGTGAGCGTTAGACCTATCTGCGACGATAAACTCGCGTGGGACCGCCGGAGCCCCGCAGCGCCGGAGCCGTGACAGAAAACATCCTGCTGCAAACAATTACAAGTTCAGAATCAACTTAAATTTAGGACTTTTATTGAAAACGGTTTTATATCTTACGTCTATTATTGAATGTTATATTTATGACAAACGGATTTAGGACATATTGGGTCTTACTATAAAAACCACCTAGATTTCAATCCTTAACGAGAGTATTCTCTCAACATTTACCACGGTCGGGCGGGAGTTTTATATAATTACCGGTAATTGTGAATAATTAACTACATTTACCATGTGCGTTGGTAATTATCTATAATTACCGGTAATTATAGATAATTACAGATTGCTTATATTTACCGTAACACATATACTTAATTAGCCACCATGACCACAATCAGTCTGGACGCCATTATTTTAGGTATTGACTAACTGAAATTAAGTAGGGGAAGTGCAGGCATAACGGACCCTGCAGGCAAAACGAACCGTTGCTTTAATACAGAGAGTATTAGTGCCATCTATTGTTGAGGTTCAGAAATAATAACCTCGCCCCCCGCGCTTCCTTGGTCAGTGACGGTGAGCGTGTCGTGCCTTGCAGCGGATTTTTATCGCAGTGAGTATTTTTTTTGGTATTTTGATGTAAATAATGTCATTTTTGACTTGCCTGCACTTTTGTTTCTTTAATTGTTACTGACATTACATATTGCGATAGTCATTGACGTTGTTTTAGCTTTGCTTAACTGCCAAAAGAGTGAAATTTATTTGCATATTTAACTTCAAAATGTCTTATTGATTTTAAATTACGAAAAAAGCAAAACGGTCCGGGCAAAACGGACCACTGGTNGCAAAACGAACCGTTGCTTTAATACAGAGAGTATTAGTGCCATCTATTGTTGAGGTTCAGAAATAATAACCTCGCCCCCCGCGCTTCCTTGGTCAGTGACGGTGAGCGTGTCGTGCCTTGCAGCGGATTTTTATCGCAGTGAGTATTTTTTTTGGTATTTTGATGTAAATAATGTCATTTTTGACTTGCCTGCACTTTTGTTTCTTTAATTGTTACTGACATAACATATTGCGACAGTCATTAACGTTGTTTTAGCTTTGCTTAGCTGCCAAAAGAGTGAAATTTATTTGCATATTTAACCTCAAAATTTCTTATTGATTGTAAATTACGAAAAAAGCAAAACGGTCCGGGCAAAACGAACCACTGGTCCGTTTTGCCTTTATATTAGAGATTACATCAACAACTGTTTAACGTTTGTTTTTTTTATTTCAGATGGTTCATAATTGCAAGAGAAAGACCAGCCGACAGTCATGGGATGAGGAAAATATGAAACAGGCAATTCAAAAAGTGAAAAATAAAGAAATGGGTTTAAGAAAAGCCTCTGAAACCTATGGTGTTCCAAAAACCACTTTAAAACGTCGATTTGATACCTACAAAGAAACTACAAAATTTGTATGCGAGAACTGTTCTCCAGATTANTTTTTGACTTGCCTGCACTTTTGTTTCTTTAATTGTTACTGACATAACATATTGCGACAGTCATTAACGTTGTTTTAGCTTTGCTTAGCTGCCAAAAGAGTGAAATTTATTTGCATATTTAACCTCAAAATTTCTTATTGATTGTAAATTACGAAAAAAGCAAAACGGTCCGGGCAAAACGAACCACTGGTCCGTTTTGCCTTTATATTAGAGATTACATCAACAACTGTTTAACGTTTGTTTTTTTTATTTCAGATGGTTCATAATTGCAAGAGAAAGACCAGCCGACAGTCATGGGATGAGGAAAATATGAAACAGGCAATTCAAAAAGTGAAAAATAAAGAAATGGGTTTAAGAAAAGCCTCTGAAACCTATGGTGTGCCAAAAACCACTTTAAAACGTCAATTTGATACCTACAAAGAAACTACAAAATTTGTATGCGAGAACTGTTCTCCAGATTAGATTTCTATTATTTTCTCCTTTACATTCATACATACTTACTTAGGTCCATTTTGCCCTTACGTGTAGTCCATTTTGCCTGCTTATGTGGGTAAAATGGACCAAAATGAAGATTTTGGAAATCATCCAATATCTTCTGAATCTGTGATTTAATTGAAAGTCTGAATAAGAAAAATTGTAGACTGATTAATAATAAGTAAATTTTTATAAACATATCCTTAATAAAGCTATAATTCTTTGTTTAAGACAGAATTTTTCATAAGTGTCCCATCTTACCTGCACTTCCCCTAGATCTTTTATTTCGATAAACGATAAATACGGAACATAGAGAGAGACAATCGTAACCACCTGGTTCAAAGAAGTGTTTTTTTGATAAGATCTTATTAATTGCAAGATGCTGTTAGGTAGGGTGTCACAATATTTTACCTCTGAGCTTTTCTAATCGCTAATCAAATCGTTTATTTTGCAATAAATATGGATACAAAATAGGAGGAAAACATTTTAAATAGGAGTGCAAGAGACATAAGTATAAAACAGGGTTCAATACTTCAATTTTTTTTTGCAAAATTTATCCTATCTTCTCTACCTTACCTCTGCAAAATTCTAGGAACGAAATAAGTGTATTCCATTGATATTTTAATTAATATTTCTGTGGTGTATTCATATCCCCACCTATCTATCAAACCCTAATAAAGAGAACAACAAAAGAATGTTCAGCGATCTTGTTTTAGCCGTAGGTACTATAGTTCTTTATTCGTTTGATACAAATACTTATTTACTTAGTATTCACATATACTCACTGATGTTCCAGACAAATATTCATAAGAATAAAAAAATGAAAGTGATGGCCAATGCATCAACATGTTTAGCATTTAACATTTACCAGTAAGATTCAATGCTACAGATTGTAAATAATGTTATAACAGTTTGAGTTACGTAAAGATTAATTACTGCGATCGTGATTTTGGCTGGTGGATTGCCATCAACAATGTGCAGTGCCTGGTACGACTGAATGACTGCCATTCGTGACTGACTGCGGGTTTTTCACTTGTTCTGTGTCTATACTAATATTATAAAGCTGAAGAGTTTGTTTGTTTGTTTGAACGCGCTAATCTCAGGAACTACTGGTCCGATTTGAAAAATTCTTTCAGTGTTAGATAGCCCATTTATCGAGGAAGGCTTTAGGCTATTATTTTATTTTTATTCGGTTGCGCGCAGTAGTTCCCACGGGAAAGCTGGTGAAACCGCTGGCGGAAGCTAGTAAGTAAATAAAACATCATAAACCGACTTCAAATATGGAAGGAGTCTGACATTGGTTATACTACTATTTTTATATTATGTCGGTGCAGTCTACAACTAGCCCAAGGGGCTTTGGGTGGTCCGTGTTGTGTAGGTCAGACGGCTTTTAGTCTACCTACGTCAAACACTAGTAGTCAGTACCTAAACTCAGCACTACTAAGCAGCATCCGGATAGATTAGAAGCCCAACAATAAGAAATGGTTAGGCAGATATCAGTTTAGCAAATGTTTGTTTCTCCGTCCTTCAATCATTAATGATATTCGTAACATAATCAATCCTTAGGCTTCCTACAAAATTACAGATACAATAGCTACCTACTTATAGGATTTCCAAAGCATTAAATATGTATTTAAAAAAATACTACTTATGTAGGTTTACCTACTACCTATTATGTATCTTTTATGTACATAAAAGATACATAATAATGTGTACAACATGTACTTACCTATGTTCCCATCGTCAGCGGATAACTTCGGATAACTTTATCTGACTAGTAAGTATAACATATCTAAGTGTTGGTATGTATGTAGGTATTAGCTAGGTATATGTATTTACCAACATTTTAGTTTATGAGGTTGCATTAGATTGCGACACATGCAATTACGCTATCTGGTGCACTCTTGACAATCATTGTGTATAACAATGGTATAAAACAGTGAGAAAATACGCAACTAATCCAAACAGTATTCTATGTGTGTATTACACTTATGTGATAAATACTTAGCACTAGATTTTGTAATTCTTAACACAAATAAATTTGGCTACAACTTACGGAGTAACTTCTTACTTTGTATATCAACTCAATCTTCTTCTTTTTATAGAGTGAGCTGCAGGTTTAATCACCTAACAAGCCCTAGTGTCTGAGTTTCCTCAAATCCGCTTGACGGCCTCTGACGTGGAATTATAACTACGACTGCTACTGAGTAGCATTCGGGGACGCCGGCTTTACGTGCCCTCTCGGACACGGGGGTGTAATACCGCCAATTTCCAAACTCCAGGCTGCTATGTGGAAGTTTCTAAAGCCCACAAAGCGATTTCGGCCTGACACGAGAATCGAACCCGAGACCCGTGCACGCCAGCAGTAGCGCTATGCGACTACTCGACCAATTAGGCAGAACTCATAATCAAAGCCTATACTTAAAATAATAAGCAATTTCAGTCAGATTACATTTTGTAGTGGACCAACACAATATACGGCTAGAACTTACAGAATAAGCACATTGTAAAATAATAAGCAAATTCAGTACTTACCTAGTATTTTATATTTTAATTAGGTAGGTGCACATCCGTAGTACCCTACAGATGATAACTATGGTGTAACCTGGCAGATGAGGAGTATTTAATCCTAATAAAAAAAAAAAAATATTTTATTCTTAAACGAAGAAGGAATAGTTATTTGTGTTACAAGTGCAAGAGAAGGATTAATTCTAGAGCAGAATCCTCAGCGTGTGGAGGCTTTGCTCTCGTGTGACACATGAGTTTTCACTTCAACAGCGAGTAGCTTCCAGTCGCCTGATCGGCAGTAAAACGTTGTTGCTAGGTTACATTCTCTACTCTCTACAAAGTTTATTCTTATGTTACTTATTGACAAGTTATATCGTTTATATACACAATTTGGTAAACAAACCATTGGCTGGTATCATAGTTGAAAATAGAATAGTAGCCCTACCCGACCTAGTATAGTCAAATTAAATAATAAGTAACCCATTCACGTAGTCTTTGTGTCATCGGCCATTCTGACGAAATCATTTCATGAATAGGGAATAGAGTATTTGAGACTATAGGCAATTGAGGTCATTAGCGTTGCATCTAGTAGGTAGGTTGGTTACTTCTGTGACTGGACATAGAGTGAAGAATAAATTTAAATCATGAGCAGAGCTTGAACTTGTAGGTCTTTAGTATACCTAAAGACCTACAAGATCAAGCTCTGCTCGGTAAACCAGCTGGTACTTAAACAATTTCTTCGCCCACAGTCAGTACTGCAGATTATAAAATTATGAAATATCTCTCGAATAGGGTATTTACGAAGGATAGGATAAAATGATTCTAACAAAAATCTGTCCGAAATTGCTTCATGTCCGACTCTCTTAAGTGGAGCGCAAATTATATGTGCACTGTACTACACAATTCCTTAAATGGGCTTTACTCAACGTCTCTTATTATGAAAGGAACCTCTTAAATTTGTTTGAGCAATGTAGGTAATACAATATCGTAGGTATCTCTGTAATCACTGCGTTAGATCCTTTCCCTGCTCGGTGGAATGATCGCCTTGTTTGCAACACTGGGCGTGTGACAGATTTCGCAGTCAACAAGATTCGTTTGGAATTAACAAATGTTGATCTGGATGATGATAATGGTCTGTAATTAGTTACTAAGTAAGTATATTGCTCACTTCTCATCTGCAACTACCTCTTCTAGACATTCTAAACAACTAACTCTTCTAGAAATTTTTAGACCTATTCACTATTTATAATATTCTGTAATCCGATTCTGATAACACAGATTGTATCTAACCCATTAATGAACCTCCCGCCCTTCAAATATCTTCAAGGTATTTTGCTAATGTTCATCATAAACTTCAAGAAGGTAGGTACCTAGATTATTATAGGTAAGCAGTTTATTGCAACACCACCTAAAACAGACTGTCGATCATTTTACATTATATATCTATTTAGCTGATAATTATTTGTCGTCAAACATCCATGACCTATGTTGAACGTAGACAGTTACGTTTGGAACTGTGGTTTGGAAGTTTGCATAGTCTGCTAAACAATCTGCTGCTCAGCTTCACACGAACCTAAATATTCAGGGCGCGTAACTCTGATTCAAATAACGACGCGGGAGGCCCTCCTCTTAATTTTGCACTATGACCTTCTACAGAATAGATTTCTTCACCGGTATGCAGTTGAAAGGCGTAATGTTGAACGATTTATTTTTCGGACTGTTTTAGCCACCTAATGACACTAGAAATTGCATTTTTATGCTAATTATCTGCACATTACCCAGGTAATCAAGGAATTGTAATCAAATCTTTCTTATTATATTTTGCAGTAAGAATGGAGATCTACTTGTGCGCTGGAGCTGTTGAATATAGCGGTGTAGGGGAAAAAGGGGTAATGGGAGTCACTTAAGCAAGAAATTAAATAAAACACAAAATTTTTGTATAAACTTTATGAAAATCAACACTTAAGATAGCATTATTATTAAACTATCAGTCTCAATTAGTTTCATTACCTTTGGAATGATAAATTACTAGCAATCAAACTTTTTAAAAAAATCAGGTTTGACCACCATTGTCCGCACATAAGGGTAATTATAGTCACTATGCGGACAATGGTAGTCAGACCACCCCCTAACAATTATCACATACATATCCACGTGGTGATTCCCACCCAGTGCAGTCTCGGTGTGCCCACAATCCGCAAGAGGTGCACCTGTACCATACTTCATTATTGCGACCAAATTCATCGCATACGAGGCATTTATTTAAATCATCGTCTTCGTCGTCATCGCAAATCTTGTTAAGACTGATGTCTGATTCCGAAGAGCTGTTGGACTCCTGCAGCACGCGCCTTTTGGCCTTATTTGCGACGTTTTTTTTCTGTTTTCCTTTAGCTTTCGGTGCTGCATTTTTGTCTTTTGATGGTTTAGAAGTTTTTGCTGCTTTTGTTGCTTTCTTATTTTCTTTTTCTATGAGACTATCTTTAACGGGTGTTGATGTTAAAATCTTTGCGTGTTGCTTCATTTGTCCTTTCCTTACGAGTCTTTCACGAGTTGTTTGGGTCGGAAATGGAAGCAGATTTGCGATATTTGATTGTATATTTCCGGACGAAGTGGATGGCGTTGCATTCATTACTGTGGGAGATGTAAGCAGCCTTGTATCTATAGTAGCAGATGATGTCAATGGCACAGGATCTATGGTAGCAGATGATGTTGATGGCATGGTAGCAGGTGGCGTCGATAGCACAGGATCTATGGTAGCAGATGATGTTGATGGCATGGTAGCAGGTGGCGTCGATAGCACAGGATCTATGGTAGCAGATGATGTTGATGGCATGGTAGCAGGTGGCGTCGATAGCACAGGATCTATGGTAGCAGATGATGTTGATGGCATGGTAGCAGGTGGCGTCGATAGCACAGGATCTATGGTAGCAGATGATGTTGATGGCATGGTAGCAGGTGGCGTCGATAGCACAGGATCTATGGTAGCAGATGATGTTGATGGCATGGTAGCAGGTGGCGTCGATAGCACAGGATCTATGGTAGCAGATGATGTTGATGGCATGGTAGCAGGTGGCGTCGATAGCACAGGATCTATGGTAGCAGATGATGTTGATGGCATGGTAGCAGGTGGCGTCGATAGCACAGGATCTATGGTAGCAGATGATGTTGATGGCATGGTAGCAGGTGGCGTCGATAGCACAGGATCTATGGTAGCAGATGATGTTGATGGCATGGTAGCAGGTGGCGTCGATAGCACAGGATCTATGGTAGCAGATGATGTTGATGGCATGGTAGCAGGTGGCGTCGATAGCACAGGATCTATGGTAGCAGATGATGTTGATGGCATGGTAGCAGGTGGCGTCGATAGCACAGGATCTATGGTAGCAGATGATGTTGATGGCATGGTAGCAGGTGGCGTCGATAGCACAGGATCTATGGTAGCAGATGATGTTGATGGCATGGTAGCAGGTGGCGTCGATAGCACAGGATCTATGGTAGCAGATGATGTTGATGGCATGGTAGCAGGTGGCGTCGATAGCACAGGATCTATGGTAGCAGATGATGTTGATGGCATGGTAGCAGGTGGCGTCGATAGCACAGGATCTATGGTAGCAGATGATGTTGATGGCATGGTAGCAGGTGGCGTCGATAGCACAGGATCTATGGTAGCAGATGATGTTGATGGCATGGTAGCAGGTGGCGTCGATAGCACAGGATCTATGGTAGCAGATGATGTTGATGGCATGGTAGCAGGTGGCGTCGATAGCACAGGATCTATGGTAGCAGATGATGTTGATGGCATGGTAGCAGGTGGCGTCGATAGCACAGGATCTATGGTAGCAGATGATGTTGATGGCATGGTAGCAGGTGGCGTCGATAGCACAGGATCTATGGTAGCAGATGATGTTGATGGCATGGTAGCAGGTGGCGTCGATAGCACAGGATCTATGGTAGCAGATGATGTTGATGGCATGGTAGCAGGTGGCGTCGATAGCACAGGATCTATGGTAGCAGATGATGTTGATGGCATGGTAGCAGGTGGCGTCGATAGCACAGGATCTATGGTAGCAGATGATGTTGATGGCGCTGGAATAATTGCATCAGATGATGTGGCTGTCATTGGATTAACTGAAGTAGATGCAGGTATAACCATGGATGAATCTTGAACTATAACAGCAGGTTGAGTTAACACTTCAGCTACGATAAAATCTTCTTCAGTGAAATGGTCGGGGTTATATGGGACAATGCCTGCCGCTCGGAATCCTGATTCACCTTTATTGATAGAAGCGACAGTTGAATATGCTCTGTTGAATATTGCAGCTACGTCGTATGGAGTAATTTTTTCTACTAGGCGATTCTTTAAAAATAAATCACATTCTTTTTTGTATGTAGCTTTAAGCGGCCCAAAAAATGTGAGATCTAAGGGCTCCATCCTGTGAGATGTGTGCGGAGGCAATGATAGCATATGAATGTGATTTTGTTTACAGAAATCATAAGCCATTAAAGACGTGTGACTGGCATGATTATTATCAAGAATCAATAAAACTGGCTCCTATGAGGATGGTTTGGCATGATTAGCGAAGTGTTTCAGCCACTCAAAGAATAGATTTTCGTTAATCCATCCATTATCTGAGCATTTGTATATAGCTCCTACTGGACCATCTTTTTTCGAGCTGCGGATTTATCCTCTTCCGAGGGAAGATGAACATAGGAGGAACAAAACCACCAACAGCATTCATGGCACATAATAGTGTAATATTTTTACCTCTTTCCCAACTTGTTATGGAACCGATCCTTTTCATGCCTTTGGGAGCTAATATCTTACCAGGATCTTGTACTGTAGATATACCGGTTTCGTCGCAGTTATAGGTAGATATTTTTTGGGGTGAATTTATGTTTGTCAATTAGATCTCCCAATAGTTTATAGAAAAGTTGGACTTCTTCCTTATTAAAAGCAGTTATTCTGTTGATACTTGTGGCTTCTGGCTTGCGAATAGATATATTATTTCTTTTCAGAAATCCTTCTAGCCAATCACGTCCAGCCATTTGGGCACTCTGGTCAAATGTGTGTTGGATTTGAAGCTCTTCTGCATATCGGTATGCTGCCTTTCTTACTTGTATAGCTGTGACTCCATAAAAAATTGAAGATAAGTATTTAATGCGATCTGCCAAGATCTTTTCTGCATCCTGTGTAAAAACAGGAAGTCTTCCGAGACGTGGTTCTGATTGATTTTGTTGCTTTAGCCGTTTTTGGAGGGTGGAAAAAGGAATACACATGGCTTTAGCCGCAGACCTAATAGACTGGTTTTGGTTCACCAGTTCTTTGGCTTTTTCTAAAGTTTCCGACGTCCATTGCGCTTTATTGGTGTTTCTGGGTCGTATTTTTGGCATCTCTGAAATAAAAATGCAATTCGTAAGTAATCGATTCTATCATGAAATTTGCGGGCAATGGGAGTCAACTCTCATTACCCGAATCGCAGTGACTCTCATTGCCCGATTTTACCTACTGCGAAAAAACGAATCGTAAAAAAATAACCTAACGTTAGAACACCTTCAACGATTTCAAAATATATAATTTAAGATTACAGTTACTCAATATGCGACAGTAAATAGTCAGATTTGTCGTAATAATGTACTTACCGGTTATTTTGTGCACTCGTAAAATTACATCGAAAGCGCGCCAAAACGTGTAACAGCCTGCCTCCGCAAACGACCGATGCGCACTGAACGGGAGATCGGGCGGTCGCTAGGTGTCACGTGACACATCGTTTAAGTCGACATTCGCTTGTTTAATTTCTTTCGTTTGCGTGTGGTTACACTGACCACCATTACCCGCTGACTCCCATTGCCCCCTTTTCCCCTAATCTAATCCAAACTGTTTGTTTTCAGGGCTTGCACATTTCCATGCATGTCTGACTGTAGGTACGCTTGTCCGCACAATTCGTCAACATAATTATTATTTCAACACCTATCACGATAGCTAGCAGGTAGATTTTTTTTAATGTATCGTGTTTGTACAGAACTTACTGCTAGAATCGTCTTTAACGATCTCCAAAATCGCAACCATCCTGCATTGGATTACGTAACTACTTACCTTTTACTTGAATACAACTCCCAGACATTATGGATAGTGAAGTGTTACGGATTCACTCTAATGATCGAACGTTTTTTTTTCACAATGACTTATGGCGTGACCCTCTTATTCTTTCTTGTTTAATTACATATTCATTAAAATATTAAGATTTAGAAACAGACAGACTTGACTGGAAAAATGTTTATACATAAGTACTTATTGTTCATCATTGTTCTAATTTAGGTATGTACAAAGCGTATTGCGTTACACAATAGGCATGTGGAATAAAAAAAAATAATTAGTAAGTACGTCTTTTAGATAGCCCTTAAATAATAAACACGTATTATTTCTTTTTCTCTCATAAAAAAAAATACGTGTCCAATATATAATCTGAAAGACGGACTCATAATAATCACTATTTTTAACCCTGTTCACATGTGTTCACAGGCCAATACCGGGTAACAGTGATGATAACGTTTTTTTTCCCCCTCTATTAGTAGCCTACCTATTTATTGCACATTAGCTATAATTATTAGCATTTTGTTATATCATCCTTCTCCTCACGATAACGAACACGACAAAAAAAGAAATTACTGAAATCGGTCCAACCGTTCAGGCGTGAATGCGTGATTCGATGACCAGAAATATAGGGGGTGATTTTTATATTATAAATTACTTTTAAGTGCCCTATTTATAAGTTTAGTTTTAGTGTTATAATGAGTTATAACTATGTAGTTAATTTAGTTTAAAATAAGTAAAACCTTTACATACGCGTTTATTTTTTTCTACGATGATCTGTATAGATATACACAACTGGGTTCACCCGCGTCCCGTGGAAACTATTCCGTGCAGCCGGTTAAAAAGTAGCCTTTAAGGTTCCTAATAAATGGGCTATCTGAAATATTTTTTAAAATCGGACTAGAACTTTCTGAGATTAGCGCGTTCAAACAAACAAACAAACTCTTCAGCTTTATAATATTAGTAGGTATAGATTTACATAGCAAGGATAATAGTTGCGCTAGGCTTTGGCAGTATTTTTTTTATTGCTGTAAATACAGTGATCATTATCAAAGACGGTAGGTATGCTGCATTTAAAATCCAAGTTCCCAACGTAACTCATAAATATACGTTACAGAAGGACGCATTCGGAAATGATTCGTAATTGTAAAGCATGTAAACTTTACCATCGAGATTGAGATGCGTTTGATGAGATTATTACGGTGAGAAGGCCGTGCAGCCGTTCAAACATTAATTTTATTATGTACATAAGGTTCTCAACAATGTGTGGCAACCTAAATGTCTTGTAGGCTGATTTCGAAACAGCTTTGCTATTGAATTAACTTCGTTTTGTACAATTCGATGCTTAATGAGTAAACCGATGATGACTAAACATAAATCTGTTTTAAATATTCTCATACTAGAAGGTAAAGTAAGTAAGTTCCTCTCTACTAGGTTGGTATACAATATGAACCTAGAAGACATTTTCATCCCCTAGTAGGCTTTACTATCCCGTGGTCACTGTGGGCCCTTGCCAAACCCAACTGATATGTCTATTATGTGCACGGTGATGCCAGACGAGAAGAGGAATCCTTATCCCCTAGGGATCTAGAATCCTGAAAAAACCTATGTCGGAACAAGTTTCCGGACATTAAAGTTGCTAAAATTTATAAGATTTTCCTAGATTCTATTTCAATAAGACGAAGCCAAAAACCTTTTCATATTGTTAATGTTCGTTTTATCGCTAAATCTACGTGGATGTTGTACCCAGTTACCTACAGTGGTTGCTAATGTGCTGTCCACAAATTACTACATCACAGTCAGTTGAGTGCAAATTGCAATGTTTCGCGACAGAGAGCAATATTCATTTATAATGTTTATCATTGTGTATATGTTGCGATATGAAGATGGCATAAAATTACTAGATGATAAATCGTAGCATCACGTATATGATCTACATAGTGACTAATGGATGAATCGTTCGTCTGCGTGGATCAAGCCATAATGTACAGACGAGAGATATTAGATTTCTATGAACAGACTTAGGTATTTATGAAATGACGCATCAGCCACAAGTATATGGGTAGATCTTACACGCTTTTGCAATTTTCAATCGGACCGCGTCCACAGAAAACTACATGCCACATCCTAAAAGTACCACGCTGTCATTGTGGTGAAGCAGTCGACAGTCTTGGGCATCATGGTCTGTCGTGCTGCAGAAGTGCTGGTCGTATAGCGCGGCATGCCAGCATTAACGACATTATTCGTCGAGCTCTTTCCACTGCCGGCGTACCAGCCGTGTTAGAACCCAATGGTCTGGTACGTGACGATGGAAAGAGGCCAGATGGTATGACGTTGTTGCCATGGAAGATGGGTAGGCCCTTGGTGTGGGATGCAACGTGCGTCGACACCCTGGCGCCATCGCATCTTCCTAGCACGGCAGGCTGTGCTGGTGCGGCTGCTGCTTCTGCAGAGACCACCAAGCGGCGCAAGTATAGCAACCTTATTGGCAACTATACTTTTGAGCCGTTTGGGGTCGAAACGCTCGGACCATGGGGCCCAAGTACACGCCTCCTATTCAAGGATTTAGCTAAAAGGCTTGTTGACGCTTCACGTGACCAGAGGGCTGGCTTATTTTTTGGTGAAAGAATTAGCATTGCCATACAACGTGGCAATGCAGCCAGTCTTCTGGGCACGTTTCCGGAGGACAGTGATGTGGAGGAATACTTCGACGCCTAACATCACTAATGTCCTTTTATATACGTTTTTTAGTTTGTATTATTTTAGTATCTAAGAGTAGTTTTAAGTTTGTAAATATATTTAGACGTAGATTTTGATATGTGTATATAAATTAAGATTGTATATATTATTGAATAAATTGATGTATAAATTAAATTAAAAGTACCCGATGTCCTTTCTCAGGTTTAAGACAAGCGGTCGGTTCAGTAGTTAAAATACATTGAGATGCGAATGGCTCTGCCAAGTCCTAGTGGCAGAATGGGAGCAGCTATTTGCGCGACCCACGGCAGGGCGCACCGCGTTTGCGGTGGTAAGGCCCGTTATGAAAGAGTTCCTAGAGACACGCCACGGCGCCACCAGCTTCCGGCAGATCTTCACCACATGGACATTTTGGTGTTTCGGGAAGTTTCTGTATCGCATAGGCCGGAAGCCCACGCCCGAATTCCATCACTGCAGTAGCTGCGGTGAGGACACGGCGGCAAAAGTTATCGATATTTTAATTAATTACTCTATAAATGAACACCGCATGCAGGTATGTACTTTCATACATGGCGAATAAATAAATAAATAAACAATAAATAAATTAATATTGAGACTCGATATTTGGCGCCCAACACGTTTTAATACTTAAGTAAGTACTAAGGTAAATAATGCTATTTCAACAGGTTATTCTCGTAGGGAAATAAATCAGTCAGTTTAGACGCACATGCGCGATGCAGCTTTAACATTTGAAATGGAAATACCTAAATATTGATGTAACTTATCAACTTAGAGGATTGTTTGGCTACTAATATGGTAGGCACTAACATATTTAATAGGATAACTGCGCTATCCCTACTAATATTATAAATGCGAAAGTAACTCTGTCTGTCTGTCTGTTACGCCTTCACGCCTAAACCAGTGAGCCGATTTTGATGAAATTTGGTACAGGGATAGAATAGACCCTGAGGAACAACATAGGCATTTTATCCGGGTACGAGAAATAGTTCCCTCTATAAGCGGTCGAAGCCGCTGGCAGAAGCTAATCTGTTTTATAATAATCACTACTGCACCACGACAGATTTAGAAGATTACTAAGACTGCTGTTCGTCCGTCAGTCACCAGGCTGAAGCTAGGTATCTCGTTAACGATGATAGCTAGAGAGTTGAAATTTTCACATATGATGTACCTATAGGGGGCTCCCATAAAACGTAATTTTTGTACGGAACCCTTCGTGCGCTAGTTTGACTCACACTTGGTCAGGTCAGTCGGGTTTTAACAATTTACTTAGATACATTATAAAATAAGTTAAGAAGTAGGTAATCTTTTCAGCTACATACACCAGTTACATAAACAACTATTTATTCACTGGGTGAGGAGTAGGTATGTAACAAAAATAAATAATACTTTTACTGACCAAAACTCTAAATTCAAACGCTTAACATTGATTTATCAAAAGTTAAAGGTCAATATAACCTGCAAACAATTTTCGTTGAATATCCAGTCTAAATGCATCATCGCTAAATTAATGTTACCTACTTACTTTGAGGTTGAATACTTAAGATTTTTAACCTTGCCTTTAAAATTTTACACGATGTTCTGTATACTTAATTACCTTCTAAATGTATTAATCTGTAAGACACAATCCACTACACAATAATTAAGTAAGTACTTAATGTGTTAATGGTTAACAGTAGGTGGAATAATTAGGTAGGTTACCTATAAAAAAGAGTATGTACTTAGTCTAACTAGTAGACATTTGTAGGTTGGTACCATTTGGGTTGGACAGCGACGGTAACTGTTCTATATCCGTGCCAGACTACTTAGTAGCTGTGGCAAGAATATTGCCATTTCACGTAGATAGACATGCGGCACTTAGCAAAACAGGAAGGTTTTCCTGTAGATACCTAGGCTACGGAACACTAAAAACTATAAGTTAAAATCTTGTTATGTAAATTCCATTGCATTCACTCAGACTATTCACCCACGAGCATAATCAAATAATTGACCACAAATATTGCTTAATATCAGCTTGAGAAAAGTATTGAATCGAGGGTTATATTCAAAACGATCTTCGTGACTTTTATAGATAGCACATCTTTAATCAAGTCTATCAGTTACTTCGATATGCATGCAATCTGTACCACATACTTCGGTAATATAAGTAGTGCAGTTGTATCCTACATGCATCGCGTCGTCATATGATTCCTCCTGTCAACTCAAGAATGGAATTTGGGATCATCGTCTATTTTAAGCACATGTACCTTGTACCCAAAGAAAAGCCCTGGAATTTTCACTAGGAAAATTAGGACCTGGAAACTCCTAGTTTCGAATACTATTAAGGAGTAGGTATACCTACCTATCATTCATACAGAGGAATAAGGACCGTTCAGGGTTTGTTAGAAACTGTTTGCAAAGCCTGCACCTTCGTCATTGCTGCTGCTTCCGTAGCGCCACGTTCGAACAATTCTTAAATAGGTTACAACCGGTTACCTACAAAAATTGTTCTAATTTTCACATAAATAATAATTATTGATATAAGTAAGTAGATATAACCACTATGTACTACCCACGGAGGACGGAAATATGAGGTACCTACTACCTGAATTAGGTTCAGAAGATCGACGACAGATCTGTTTATTTCCTACAGGAATGACAATAATTACAGTCTTTGATCAGCTACTTCTCGTTCTTAAGTATAGTTAATGCTGTGTAATGTTAATGTAGGTGGGTACATCGATGAAAAGATCGAAACCATGATTAAAGCTCTACGGGATCAGACTAATGTCTACTAAATCGTAAGTCCGGCTAATCGCAGGGACAATGGGTTGCGTCACTGACGGCCGCGCAGCAGCTTCCGTTCGCCTCTTCACGGCTCTCGACGGCCGCGAGCGGAGTACCCGAGTGGGAGATGCTACATCACATATATAATGCGATAACAACGACCCCTCAGCAAGCAGTTTGCTCTCAGCTTCACCATGAAGGTAACATTATATTTTACTACTTTTACATAATAAAACATTTAGACAATGTAAATTTTACCTTAAGTTGTATAGGAATTAGGCGACTTTATAAAATAGTTCATTAACATACTTCCCATACCTTTGACCTGACTGACCATTATTTTATGTTACAAAGATATATTCCCATTTGGGTAACACAATCAGATTCTACATCCAAAAACTATAGAACCTATAGGAAGCCGTTATTAATTACTTGCATATTCATGCCAGTAGGTTAGATAGGTTAGATTAAACATGTACCCCAAAAAAAAGAGATAGGTAAACAGATATGACCGCATTAAAATAATCAAAGTATAGGTATATGCAACATATTCTTTCCTCCTTTCATTCCGTAACCTCTTACCTATAAAACTTTCAATTTTTCGCGTCATTATCATTAGAAATAGTTGCCTGCTTCTATGATGTTACCTCATAATTTTTTGGTGCATCTTGTTTTGATGCTTTTGTAATTATAGTTTAAAGTATAAAATTCTACAATACCAATATAACATTTTATTGTGTCTTTTCAGGTGTTCGTCTGTCTGCTAGCATTAGCGGTGGTCGCCAAGGCCGGCTACATCAGTAGCGGAGGTTGGTCCGGTGGTGGTGGTGGCGGCGGCGGCGGCTGGTCCGGCGGCGGTGGCGGTGGTGGCTGGTCCAGCGGTGGCGGCGGTGGCTACGGTGGTGGCGGCGGCGGCGGCGGCTGGAAACTAGGAGGAGGTGGTGGCGGCGGCGGCTGGTCCGGCGGCGGCGGCGGCAGCGGTGGACGTAAGTTATAACATACAAGCCATTTTCCCGGCATTAGCCTGAGTCCTGGGAGAACTTCTTTGCATACCATGAGAAAAGACAGCCTATAGATGTTACTCGGGGATAGTCTAGCTCCCAATAGTGATAGAATTATTCAAATCGGTCCACTAGTTTCGTAACATTTTCATTATACTAGTATAGATTAATATAGTGAACCAACTACAAAAATAATATCGGGACAGTCTTGAAGACATGACGTCTACTCCTAATGCTCCATACCACCTCCATCTGCTACAGTGGCGGAGCATTTTTTTTATAGCCAAGACCATTACTGGTAATTAAAGGTAATCATGTGGACTGCAATTTTGCACTCTTATTCAAACAGATCAGTCATTAAGAAAATTTATACCTTAATATCGGTACTACCTATTACGCGTCTATTTATTTTCTAAACTAAGTATAACGTTTTGTTTCTTTTGTACCTAAACAGAGGTGAAAATCATCAAGATCATCACCACTGGAGGAGGCGGTGGTGGCGGATACGGTAAGCACTTTGAACTAAGACCTAGTTTTACAGTTTCTTTGTTGGTATGCATGTCTTAAATATAAATTGAGCTTTGTAAATAAAGTGCGATTGCCTCATCACCAGGCTACAGGTTTAGTATACCATATATGCAGCGTAGCACTCGCGAGTAAACTCACGTTCAACTGACCTCGTAATGAAGATGTCACGACTTCTCGGTGAACCTAAGGTACTTCTTAAAGCCACCTAGTAAGGTTATAAATAAGTACCTACTTCTTAAAATCCATTCAGTTCAGAGGTCGAGACTGTCTGTAGGGTCATCCATTCGCTCAGTGATCATAGTTTACGAATTTCGCAACTATTCAACTTAGACTGGACATTAGGTATCTACTTATTGCTTTGAGGTAGGTACCTATGTATCTACCGGTACAAAGTACGTACAAGATGGTAAGCTTCATGTATACAATGGTAATACCAAGTCATTTTACGCAATCTTAAAATTATTTTAATACAAAGTTAGTGAGTATTTGACCGCAAGTCAAGGTTTGGGACTTATTTTGCAGAAGGCATTGACTTTACGATATTGCAACACCAACATCTATAATTATCTCGCGAACTGTGCATTAACTTTCCGAGCATCATCCATTATTGTGTCATTTTTCTTAGTCTGAGCTCTATGAGCCATATTTAAAAGCTGTTCCCCAAGGTTTCACTTGTGTCCCAAGGGGTCAAAGAGTTGCGAGGGGTCCTACATCAAGGGTGGATCCAGCTTTGGAGCCAGGGTGAGGGTCACAAGGTCGTGGTCAAGTCACAAAATTGTTTAATTTAATTTAATTTTGATAACTGGGTTGATAAATCTATACTTAGGGCGGCTTGCACAACGATCGCTAAATGCAATTAGGGATTCCTTAAACGTATTTAACTCACTAATCATGATTAGCGTCTTGCTTAACGAAAATATTTTCAGTAAACACGTTTAGTGAACTGTCAAAATTAAATACAGCAAAATGGCTATTTAGCTCCACTAAACGTGTTTAGTGGACGCCATCTTTCAATGCCAGCTGATTTAAATTGTCATTTGTGTATTGTGTGCATCGTTATTTTAATTTTTACAATGGATTTATGGGAATTCTCGGATGACGATGAAGAGATTATTGAATTTATAACTCGACCTGTATCTGCGAGACAACTTTTTCCGAGATCCGATTTATTCAATACGCTTTCAGATGAGAAATTCGTCCGTCGATTTCGTTTGACAAAAGCAAAGAGATTCAAGACTATATAGTATATCCCACCAAAAACATTCTGTAAAAAACTAGCCAATTCTCGCTGAAGCTGCTTGTTTATCTCTAAAAAGTAATGAAATCTAGACAAAGTCGTGCTGAGTCTAAGGATTCTTACGGCGATTTCTTTACTATTATAGTTAATGCTATATGACTGGCCGTTGACTTGTACTCACTAACGTTTAAAGAATGATCAA
>NWSH02000008.1:9070918-9085081 GCA_002382865.2 Heliothis virescens
TTGTAATGAATAGGCTCAAAAACTACTGGACCGATTTTAAAAATTCTTTCACCATTCGAAAGCTACATTATCCACGAGTGACATAGGCTATATTTTATCCGGGTACGGGCAGTAATTCCCGCGGGATGCGAGTGAAACCGCGGGAAAACGGCTAGTACTTAGTAAAATAGTATTGAGTACAATACAATTTAGATGTGATATAATTTTTTCTTATACATATGAACACCTCAAAAACCACACCAACACATATCCATAAATGGAATTTCATTAAACAAATTATATTCCTCTTCACAGCTACAATTACTCCCGTGATGATGAAGAAATCTATAAAGAGTTTTCTGAAATAGCAAATGAGCTAATTCCACAGTTAATGAAAGCTGAAAGCTCTGGACACTCTGCTAGATCCATTTTAAAAGATCCAGAGTGCTTTGCATCATTGCTAAGGTACGTTTTTTTATTTAAAAACATCGAGATTTTTATAAAGTCATAAATCCATTTAATATTCGATCCTATTTATAAATTCTAGATTCTATGATGGTATCTGCAAATGGGAAGAAGGCAGTCAAACACCAATACTACATATTGGATGGGCGAAACCCCTTGTAAGCACAATATCAAAATTTGATGCTGAAGTGAGAGCTCAAGTCAACATTATATGTAAAACTGACACGGATGACCACTCAGAGTCAACAAAAGCGTCAGAAAATGAAAAAGAAAATGGCGATAATGACCAATGGAATAACAATTCTGAGAATACGGAGATGACAGTTCGTGAACAACTAACGGCTGCAGTTAACAGCCGGCCGCGTGTCACACTTTATAGCCATAAAATGGCAGCACTTAGACCACTGTTGCTAGCTGAAAGATTAAACACTCACGCGTTGCAGTTGCAATTAACAGCGCAGAGTCAGTTGCAACGGCCGCAAGCTCCAACTAAGAAGAGACATGTTGATGACACCAACTCCTCTTTACCGACAGCACGTGCCAAGAGAGCTCGTCGCGAACGTTGAACGAATTGGTCATATTTTAAATTTGGAACCGAATACGCTTCTCTGTTAGACTGGTACGAATTTACAGTCACAGGTATATTAACGGTTGAGCCACTTGCATTCATAATATATTCTTATGTTAGCCGTGTAAGTACAATCGGTTATATTCCTTATAGTACCGAACAACTACCCCAAGTCAACTATTTGGTAGTTTAGCATGCGTTACCTTGCGACAGTGCTTAGGCGTAACCATATTAAGTGAACTAAAAATAAATAGCTTCTCTAAAATCGACATTTCAACCACAATCTCTTTACATAGATTTTAAGAAGTATGGATCGAAATATGGATACTTTTTCAAAGGTCAGAATGAAATAGATTAATAATTGTATGGATTTAATATTGACTACTCTTTATTTTCAAAGTTATTGTTTTTTGCGAACATCTGGTATGAGTAATCACATGTATTGTATAAGCATTTAATCGAAAAGTGTTAAAGTAGCACGACCATTAATGTCCGTGACTGTACATATATGAGTGAAGTATACAAAGTATTTTATGTAGTTTATGGGTTTCTATTAGATTGTTAGCATTGCTACATTATTTATTCTGGGTGATAACATGTATTTTTAGAGTCGTCTTTAAAATTGATTAATCCACAAAAAATCATATTAGTAACTAGCTATTCCCCGCGGTTTCATTCGCGTCCTGGGGGAATTTTACTCTGGGATAGTTAAGCTTCCCAACAGTGTAAGAATTTTTCAAATCGGTCTAGTAGTTCCGGAGCCTTTTGGGGTACAAACAAACAAACAAAACTAAAACTTATTAGTAAAGATAAAATTTACTTAGGATCCATTTGGATCAGGAGTATAAATTAACATTTAAAAAAGTTTTATAGCAAGAAATATTTGCGTCATGTCTAGACGATCCATTTAATTTTTAAGTTAATACAACTTAACTAGATTTATGAACTCTGCCATCGGTTGCTACATAATTAATATTCAATAGTGATGATTCAATATTATACATTTCATAATAAATTATGTTTTAGATTAGATAGGACCTCGGGTCACGCAGTTTATGACGTCAAACGTCAAAGTTTTGGAGGACGAGAGAGTGGCGATATTCAATATTGCACAAAGTGTAATGTGCGTCACTATAATCGTACCTCTGAGCCCTCATTCATTACTAAAGTGTATGAGTTTAGCTTTACAAGTATTTTATGAGTTATGTTAGACAAACTCATATTCCTACATTTCTTTCATGCATTCGTTTTCTTTATTCAGACTAATAGGCATTTATATTTTAAATAAAGGATGGTACATAAGTAAGGCCGCAAATTCGGCAAATCACTTGTGTTGTAACAGTGCAGCGGCAGCGTCGCGCCCAGCGGGCACGATATAGTTTTCGCTAGAGCAAGCGTGCCAGCGAAACTTCCAAGTAGGTTAACCAATCGTAGACCGTAATTCAAAAACTAATGTCATCACGATTTGGAACGATATTACGAACAAGAAAAATGTTTGTATGTATATTAAGACTGGAGTCAGAAACGTTTGTAAACGGTTTGATGTTCCGGATTACTGACTCCAGTCTGAATCCATTCTTCTTGGCTGTAAACGCTCGTAAAACGCCAAAACACTGATCACTCGGATGAACTGCACGCTCAAAACGCTGCTACTAATACTCCAAGAGAGAAATCCATACGTTCAGTAGTCGAGCGTGCACGCTCAAAACATCGGCCCGTTGCACGCTCCGCCAATGCGAATTTGCGGCCTCACATGAACGGCACGTAAGGTTGCAGCTCCAATCCCGCGATTAACTTGTCATTTGAAGTTGAGCCTCTAATCATATCTCATATAAAACATTTTTAAGGTCAATGTAAAAAGTATATATTCAATATAACGGCGAGGTGACAGCGAATTTGCAGCTACCGAACTACAGTTACACCGTGCTGTGCCGTTCATGTGACCTTTAGTCGTTCTGCGTACACAATTATTGCGGAAATCCCACCAGATCACTAAGTTCATTTTTAATTGATTTTAAGAAGGTGGATCATAAGTGTATTTTTTTATGTTTTCTTTAACCGCTGGATTTAAACAGTCAGGTGGAAAATACCGCGGTGGTACAAACATTTTACAAATTGACTTATGTATGACGCCTTATAAGTAGTTTGCATTTAAAAAAATCTTTAGATATAAAACATAGCCATTCATGAACATCTAGTATGTGCAATTGTAACTTACTGATGTTGTTCTAAGGAAGTGAGATTTCACTAAACTTACTATAGATGTAAATAAGTTCTGTATGTATCGCAGCCAATAAGTTGGAATAAGCGTTATCAATCAAAAATATAGCCCTTTTACTGAAATACGCCATTCAATCAGACATGAGTAAGTAGCTGACTTATTTATTGCAACGTGTAACACAATAACTAGATGAGGCGGTTTGAGTCGACTGAATAACTGGTTGGTTAGGAGCTCGGGACTTTAAGTAAGTGCCCCAACTTAAACACGGCCTTTTTAGGGTAATAGATATTTTTAAACCATTCAGAAAAAGATACTTTGGTAATTCCGGCAGCAAAAATATCTTGATATATTCAAAAACACCGGTTACAGCCTGGCCAGCGACTGGAAATATATTTCTTTTTATGTCCATTAAACAGCTAAAGTTTGGATCAAGTCTACCGTACTCCTGCACCAAATTACTAATATAGACTTTTGTCATCTTTTGAAAAACGCTTTTGTAACGCTGCTTTTGACAGAAGTTACGTCGCCCGCACAGCCTCGTTGTCCGTGATTGAATGGCTTTCAGTTGAAGGGCTAGCTATTTGATTGAATGGTTATTTCGTCTAATAAGCGGCGTCAAATGTACTGGTATACATAATATTATAATAAATGTGGCCATATATTAAACAATTATGATCAAATGTTAGACTTAGATGTGATTTTGGTCTCTTAGTTTTAAAGAAACAATACCTATAGCTTGCTATGACATTTTTTCACTTCGTGTAATTGGTGTCTCTGCTTCATATTATTTTGTTAAAAAAGAACAGAGAATGTTGGATGTGAGATACCATGACACTAGATAGTTGCAAATATTATCTAAGCGGTAATTTTTAATGTGATAATAATTTCATCTCTTTGTTCAAGTATCACATCATCCACATAGCGCTAAAATTGCGTTCTACAAATTCTCTGTAATTACTTAGGCACTCCGTAGACGATCAATTAAATTGAGCAATGTTACAAACTGCAAATTTATTGACAGTATAGGGTTAATATTGAAGATTGCGTTATAATTATAGGCAACAAAATTAAATGGAAAATATTTTTATTGTAATATTGCATAATTTTATTGTAAGTCCATGGGCTGCCTTTGAACAAAACCCTTGCTAAAGTGCCTATTTATTATTGAATGTAATTAAATGTTAAGAGCAATTTTATGGAGGCGGCGGATAATTTATAGGATATTCAAAAGAAGCCTGTACAGCCCTTAAAACGAACAGAGTGGCGGTGGATTTGCTTAATGGAGATAGATTACTTGTATGGAGCTAAAGTCAGAGCCCTATCAGTAGTAAGCAAATCAACGGATAAACAGAATATTAGGAACGGCCGTTAGAGTTATTTGCTGTCGCTATGTGTAAAGGTGGTTAGCGTCAAATGATTGGCGACACACAAAAGTCCATCATTTTCCAACAGTCTTGAAATAGTATGGTTAAGTTTTACCAATAGTTCCCATTCACAGCGCTGTATCGACATACCAAACACTCTCTGTTTATAAATCTGTGAAGACCTGTGAAGAACAAATTAATGTTAGTTATTGTCATAACTTAGATGGTACCATGGACATAGGTGTTGACAGTAGACAGGCGATACTGTACCTACAGTATGTACAGACAACAGCAGGTCAACGTATACAAATCTCTCAAATTTTACCAATCGAATCTTAACCTTCCGCTATTGTGATAAGGTTGAAAGCATGTTGAAAGTCTATCGCAGAAATTTGATAGATTGTGGTAACTTGATGTGTTGTCGTCTGTACCTAACAAATCAAAATCAAAAGCATTTATTCAAAGTAGGCTGAAAACAGCACATTTCGAACGATTTGATGACTTGAATGTATGTATATTCGACAGTGGATGTTAAATACAATGTTCTCTCGCGATGTCGTATTGAATGATGAACTTACATAATATTAGATATTTAGGTTAAACCTATTTTAAAAGCCGATTGATGTTGTTTAATACCTTTAAATGTAGCCTAAGAGAACTTGTTAATAGTAAATGTAACAAATTCCTGACATTTCGGTGTAAATCTTTTCTATACATATTCCTATTGTTTTCCATCCTAATCACCGTTAAGCTGGGGATACACACACATGTCCGTACCTTGCACACTAGCATACCAGCTCCTTGCAAGTGCCAGCTACAGACATGTGTATTCAATCTGGCATGCCGGTAACTGGAAGCTACCTAGCTGTAAGTAGCTAGCACATTTGATTTTCTAGCATGCCCGTTGAGGGACGCGAGAGGCTGCTGATACAATTTCATACAAAGAATATTTTGATGCGTCGTGTCGCGTAGTTCAGCTGACGCTCAGTGCGGTTTGACTCTAACTTTGAGATGTTTTACTACCACGATTGATAAGATCACGCACTATACCATACTACTGCTACTGATAGTTGCATTGTATAATTTTATCAGCTTACTATTGTTATGTAATCCAATGTTTGTGATAATATTTTTTTTTAAAAGAGTGTCCATGGAGTTTCTTGCCGGCTCTTCTCCATGAGACCAACTTTTTGGAACCGTGCAACTAGTGTGACGTTTCTTAAGAGCCTGCAAAGGCCTATTTGAAATAAAAACATTTGACTTTGACTTTGATATCACAAAGGTAAAACAAAAAACATTATTTAAATTTCCCGCTAACAAATGAAATTCACCCGCCTATTTCTGTCATAGAGTAATAGATAGATCGTATATAGTCTATGGTTATTGAACAGTACAGACAACAGCACATCAAGTTACCACAATCTGTCAAATTTCTGCAATCGATTTTCAACCTTATCACAATGGAGGTAGGTTAATGTTCGATTGGTATAATTTGCCAGATTGGTATACGTTGACCTGCTGTCGTCTGTACCTTAGAGTATTCCCTTGTGCCGAACGGAAGCAGATGTGTTATCTATACTAATATTATAAAGAGGAAAACTTTGTTTGTTTGTTTGTTTGTTTGGTTGTAATGAATAGGCTCAAAAACTACTGGACCGATTTTAAAAATTCTTTCACCATTCGAAAGCTACATTATCCACGAGTGACATAGGCTATATTTTATCCGGGTACGGGCAGTAATTCCCACGGGATGCGAGTGAAACCGCGGGAAAACGGCTAGTCTGTGGTAAAGCGCTTTGATAGTGACGTTCCATGTGTGATACCGCAAAATGTCGATAGTTGAAATTAACATTAAAGAAACGTAGTGCTTGTTATGGTTTAAAAATAACTAAAATTACTCTTGAAACTAATCTTTAACATACTTTATATGTAAAAATCAATTTTACGCACAATAGACTAATGGTATATTAAAAAATAAAATTAATTACAAATAAGAATAGAAATTAAAAACAGGAGTAGAGGAAGCGGTATTTTTGTCCCCACAATTGTGTAAAAAAGCTTTTTTATAAAAAAAGAACTGACTTCGATAGTGTACAGACGAGAGCAGGACGGTCAACCTACACGCATCTTTCAACTTTACCAATCAATCATTAACCTTCCACTTTTGTGGTAAGGTTGAAAATCTATTGATGAAATATGACAGATTGAGGTAGGTTGATGTGCTGGCATCTGTAACTAAAACCTTCTGCTAAGCCTGAACATACTGTGCTGAATACCATCAAATCAGCATCAAAATCGGTTCAGCCAAACGTGAGGTAATCGCGTACATACATACAGTCAAACTCGTGATGTAAGAACCGCCTAATTTTTATTATTTTTAAACCATAACAACCAATACGTTTCTTTAATGTTAATTTCAACTATCGACATTTTGCCGCAGTACACATGGGACGTCACTATCAAGGCGCTTTACCACAGATAACACATCTGCTTTTTAACTTGACATTGGCTATCACAATCCGTGGAGTGCCAGAACAAAAAAAAAAAACACATCTGCTTCCGTTTGGGTTTGGGATATGTTAAAGGTGGATCCAGACATTACGAGCATGCGCTCCGCACGGCGCACAACGCATGCCTCGGCTTGAGGCGTGCGTGTTGACAAATTATACCAACATATGCTCGGGTCGAGCCATCGCATGCGAAGCAAATGCTCGAGGCAAGTAGGCGCGCAGACTTGGCAAGGCATTTGCTCCGCACGGCGCACAACGCACAGCGCGTGTGCGGCGCACACGCGCTGTGCGCTTTGCGCCGTGTGGCGGCCGGCTCATTGCGAACGGTGCGTTGCGTTTGGATGGTTGTATCCGCCTCGCTGCGGATGTACGCGTGCATTATGAACGACAAAGAAATATTAAGAAAAGCAGTTTTATTATATGAAAGTAATAGATTATTATGGGATCCTAAACATAATCATTATTTTAATAAAAATAAAAGAGAAGATGACTTGACTGCTGCTATGTGGATTGATCGGCCCGAGCATACGCTCGCGCTGTTTGGCCGAGCAAACGCAGTTTCATTTTCGCAGTCGAGGCGTGCGTTGATATTGTACGTGGCGCACGCTCGAACGTGCATGCGCGCTACGTCAACCTAACGTAATGCTCGCACTGAGGCACTTTGATATTGACGCATTTGCCGACATACGTTGGCTCGCCCTCGCGCATGCGGAGCGCTTGCCTCGCCACGAATATACAGGTCCACACTTGGCGAGGCATGCGTTGTGCGCCGTGCGGAGCGCATGCCTCGCAATGTGTGGATCCACCTTAAAGTTGCGCAAAAAGTGAAGACGAGAAAACGTCCTAATTGGGACGTATTGGTGGCTTGAATAATGTTTGTTTACATTAACGCGCATTTGACAACATCTAGCTGTCACTTTTCTTCTTATTGGTTTTATCACGCTATCCTTTTTACTTATACAGAAATGTAATGTGTGAATAAAAAGTGTGTATGTGTGCTGCCTCTCGACGTGGAACACTTATTTCTGTTGTTTTGTAAGTAACATATCTATTTATTAGAATACTAGCTTTTGCCCGCGACTTCGTTCGCGTGGAATAGTGACTTCCGGCAAATTTTTGATCAACGCCATCTATCTACGGAGTATAGGAACAGCTCGACATTTATAGTACAAAATTGAAAAATTGAACAATAGATGGCGCTGTATGTCCGGAATAAATTTATTTTTTGAAATAAAAACTATCCTATGTCCTTTCTTAAGTTCCAAACTATGTCTGTACCAAATTTCACACAAATCGGTTCAGTAGTTTAGGCGTGAAGAAAAGACAGACAGACAGACAGAGTTACTTTCGCATTTATAATATTAGTTTGGATCATTGGGCACAAGGGAATTAAGATGACATTATCGCTCTATAGGTTACTAATGTTTACTCTAAGGAAGTTCCATTAGTTTCCTTATTCCATCGATGCCTTATCCTTATTCAGAGTTCAACTGTCACACATTTAATGTCACTGTTAAACAGCTGTCAGTGTTACTGTCAATCATAGCTTGTAAAGTTTTGAGAGGTTTTGTGTCTCAATTTAATATTCATAACATAATATTAGAGCTGTGCAGTGGCGTAGCGTGGCTATACGCCGCCCGGGGCGGAAGACAATTTTGCCGCCCATGACATTAGGTTAAAAAAAAATACAGTTAAAAAAGAAATCCCAATCGCCAAGGCGAGGGTTGGACTAAGGATCAAAACCGTGAATATAGAAAGACTAGCTTCTGCCAGCGGCTTCACCCGCGCTATACTTGAAATCCCGTTTTTTCCCGTTCCCGTGGGAATTTCGGGAAATCCTTTCTTAGCGGATGCCTACGTCATAACATCTGCCTGCGTCCCAAATTTCAGCCCGATCCATCCAGTGGTTTCGGCTGTGCGTTGATAGATCACTATGTCAGTCAGTCAGTCAGTCACCTTTGAGTTTTATATATTTAGAAAGCGAGGCTTTTTTTTCAGTTTTCTGACTGAAAAAGTAAACAATGAAAAAAGTATCCGAGATCAGCCTCGGACTACTTTTTTTGAAGGGTGCGCGATTTTTTTATAGAATGAAGACTGAAAAAGTAAAGACACAAAAAAGAAGTTGGAAATTGAAAAGGGTCGAACGAAGCGAGCCCGGTTTTTTTTCCTAGGACTATTAAAAAGTTACAAATAAAATTGTCAAGAAAGCGCAAGCGCATTTTTTTTCTTAGATTGAGAACTTACAAATATTTCAGCAATTTTACTACTAATATACTTCTTAACCTAGGACTATTTTGAGACCAAAAAATCTTTCATGTTTAATTGGAGATTTATATCTTTAATTTTTCAAAGCANAGCGAGGCTTTTTTTTCAGTTTTCTGACTGAAAAAGTAAACAATGAAAAAAGTATCCGAGATCAGCCTCGGACTACTTTTTTTGAAGGGTGCGCGATTTTTTTATAGAATGAAGACTGAAAAAGTAAAGACACAAAAAAGAAGTTGGAAATTGAAAAGGGTCGAACGAAGCGAGCCCGGTTTTTTTTCCTAGGACTATTAAAAAGTTACAAATAAAATTGTCAAGAAAGCGCAAGCGCATTTTTTTTCTTAGATTGAGAACTTACAAATATTTCAGCAATTTTACTACTAATATACTTCTTAACCTAGGACTATTTTGAGACCAAAAAATCTTTCATGTTTAATTGGAGATTTATATCTTTAATTTTTCAAAGCAAATTCTTTTAGTGCACCATCAATGTCTACAGCAAAATATTGTTTCAGAGAGAAAGAAAAAATTTTTTTTTCAAGAAGGTACACTTGTTGTTTTTTGAGTAGTTTTGTGCAGTGTTTTTCGACCTTTTTCATGGCACGATCCCCTTTCCATGAAAAACTATTTCGTAACCCCCGTTATTTCTTTTTTTTTCAAATGTACACATGTTTATACATTTTCGTAATTAAAGTTGGATAGTTGTAAAACCAATTTTATATCGAATGCTTGCCGCCCCACCGCGCTTCGGCATACGCCATTTTTTCGGTTTGGTATATATGTTACAGTTACAACCCGTTTTAAGATAGAACGCGTTTTCCCTAGTTAGAACTAGTTTTTACTAAATGCCTTTGTTACAACTAGTAATAACTAATACTCAAAATTTAATATCAGTTAAAACTAGTTTTAAAACTGTTCATCGTACCTTATTCTTAATCAATGTTCCATCATGCAGCAGGCATGATTTCTGTCACGGCTCCGGCGCTGCGGGGCTCCGGCGGTCCCACGCGAGTTTATCGTCGCAGATAGGTTTAACGCTCACCACAAGCAGGGCCGGCCAGCCTCAGCCGCGGTGGCGAGTGTTACAACCACCTGCTCCTCAACTCGCGGCCCGCCTCGCTCCTCCGCGCCAAGCGATTTTGAAAAGCACTCTAGGGGTAGGGCAGACAAGTCTACGTGGAGTCGGATTTACAGCGATTCGTAACAGAAATCATGCCTGCTGCATGATGGAACATTGATTAAGAATAAGGTACCATGAACTCTGAGAACAGTTTTGACTGACTCGCTTAGGACAAACGCGTGTTGTCTATTAAGAACTAGTTTTAACTGATATTAAATTTTGAGTATTAGTTATTTCCAGTTGTAACAAAAGCATTTAGTAAAAACTTGTTCTAACTAGGGAAAACGCGTTCTATCTAAAAACGGGTTATAACTGTAACATATACAAAGTACAAGTTTTGTGTCTAAAGAATAAACACAGAAAAAATTAAGCGAGACCATTGAAAAGGCGCGAGCGAAGCGAGCGCGAATTTTTTTCTAGTTTTATCTCTAAAAGGTAAACACAGAAAAAAGAAGTGAGAGCATTGAAAAGGCGCGTACGAAACGGGCGCTTATAATTTTGTTAGTTTGATGATTAAACAATAAACACAGTTGAGGATTGTAAATGCGCGAGCGAAGCGAGCGCGAATTTTTTTTTAGTTTGGAGATTATACAATACATAATTAAATAATAAATAAGTAAATGTTTCTTTCTTCCTTTCTTACATTTTGCCGCCCCCTAACAAGTGCCGCCCGGGGCGGGCCGCCCCCCCCGCCCCCGCCACGCTACGCCACTGGAGCTGTGAGAACAGATTTAAGTATATTTTAAATGAGAACTCCGCTCGACTATTTAGAAACTGTGAACCAATAATGAACATTACTCAAAATGACAAACAAAACAAGCGTTATCGAAAAAAATACAAGAACANCAAGTGCCGCCCGGGGCGGGCCGCCCCCCCCGCCCCCGCCACGCTACGCCACTGGAGCTGTGAGAACAGATTTAAGTATATTTTAAATGAGAACTCCGCTCGACTATTTAGAAACTGTGAACCAATAATGAACATTACTCAAAATGACAAACAAAACAAGCGTTATCGAAAAAAATACAAGAACATGAAAATGCGAATAAAAAGTTTGATTTTGGTGAGTCCAAGCGTATACAAGAAAATATGTATATAGTATAATAGTGTTATAAATTTTAAACAGGAGTATTTTACGCTCTTTGATAATATTGCTGGTCCATAAATTACTTTCTTGTTTATTTATGCCAAAATCTGTTTCAAAGTCTAAGCTAACAAACACACTTTTCATCATTAAGTAACTGGCGGTTTCACCCGCATCCTAGGGGAACTTCTTACAATACCCGGAGCCTTCAAGCTGTTCGCCGGTTTCAGCCGCGTCGTATAATCATTTTGTCATCTTATGGGCGTATTTTTCTATAACATTTGAACCTCCCGACTACAACAAATAACAAGAAAAGTATTATAAGGTCAGACTGTGCAGGTGTGATTCCTGATTCAATCCAGCTGTAAAGGCATGCTTCGATGACCAAAAAAATAGGGGTTTTTTATATTATAGTTTAACTTCTCCCCGCAGTTTCCCAGGATAATGTATATTCACTTTTATATATTAATTAATGATAAAAGTGAAATATTTCAAATTAGTTCACTAGTTTATGAGTCTGATATACAAATCATGCACAAATACATTTTTTTTTCTTTTATTATATAGTATTACTTATCCATTTGTACAAATTTAAATAAAACGTCTAAATTAGTTAAAAAAAAAACAACTTATCCATAAAATTTTATAACCATATTATTATATATTGTAGGAGAATGCTGCACTATGTGATGAAGTGGCAAAAGTTCAAGAAAGTATATTAATTGTGAAGGATGAAAGAAGATTTTTGCTCCACAAACTTCTGGAATATGAGAATGATAATGAAGTCTCGCCAGTTTTCTACAAGAATGATGCTGTGATAACAACTAATGGCACCAGAACAAAAATTAAGAAAAGACAGAGTTGTGATGACACAAGATAAACAAAAATAAAAGGAATAAAAGGAAACATATCCCGTTAATGTCTCAACAAAATTCAAAAGGTTGATGAGCCGGACAGTATTTATAGACAAACTGAATATATTCATATAAGCCAAAACATGACTGCTTTTATTGAAGTCCTTAACATACTTTATCTTATCTAGCATAAAATACATTTCATGTTAATATACTGCAGGGGTGGCCAACTTTACAAGATCTACTGTTTACTAACAAAACCTTTACCTATTATCTACATATACCTCTTGAAATCTGTAATTAAACACTACATATAGTTTTTCCTTGTCAGAATTGATGGATTTATAGTTACAATTGACCTATTGATTATAATCTTTCAATTGGCCATTTGTACCCTCAGTACAGTAATCCTTATTCTGGCTAACTTGGCACCCCTTGCAATTCAGTAATATGTTTCATGGTATGTAATTTTATGAGTATTTTATTTTAATGCTTACTACATCAGAGCGAAATAAAAAGTACAACCTTATTATTAAGTTGATCAAAAGTTTTTATTTTACAAGCTTTAATATTAAACCTAAAGCATCAAGTTTCATGATTTTCACCATCATCCTCATCATCATCATTAAATGACAATATTGGACGACTTTTCTTTTCTTTACTCTTAGACGTTGATTCATGTTTCCTTTTTGTAGTTGTAGACTCGGATGGCTTCGTTTTTGCCTTAAAGACAACACGCTGAGTTAAATCTGCCTTTGTTTCAGATTCCACCTTTTCTATTCTTAATCTCTCGGCCTCTGCTTCCTCTGCCGTTAAGTCACCATCTTTAAGCACCACTACTTGGGGCTGTTCACTGTCCTCATCATCAACAAAATCGTCTTCAGCATTCATTAGTTCATCAAACTTATGGTTCTTGTCGTCATACCCAGCTTGTCTTTTTAATACTTTCAGGAATTCTGGATCTTCGGGTTTTATATAACTAACGTTTCTTTTCTTATTCATATTATTTAATACTTAAATGACCTTATCTCTGAACAAAGTAAAGTATTTTGTTTACTATAACGGGCTTATATAGGTGTTTTTATATTATTTTTAAAGTTCGCTTTAATAAATACTTTGCAGTTAAAACGTTTTGTTAAATATTTAGATTTTCTGATTAAAATAAAAACTCAGTGCGAATCCGATTTATAACAAACAATCAAACAAGTATTTTATTATTTCTGAAAAAAAGACAAGTATTTTTTGTTTGACACTTGACAGTGTTTAGAAAGTGACAAGCTGTATGAATAGTGCCGGTTTCACACTTCGGTCTTGTCTAACGTCAAGAATACAATAATCATAATATTGCGCAATTTTATTGACCGTCTAGGAAGCACCTAAATGAAAATATGTTTTTTTTAAGAACGTCACGCGATTATTCTCCCAGCAAAAACGAGCGAGGTTTTGTCCGCGCGTATCGCTGCAGCTGTAGCGAGCGCACGGAGCGGCAGCAAAAATAAACAAATTTAATGTATTGAGAGATAAACCCTTTTAAAGCGGTCGAGTCTCACCGTTTTTGGGGCAGTTGATAGATGTTATCGGTCAGCACCGGTAGCACTCAGTAAGACAAAAAATATTCAAGAGATTGACATCTGAGACTATTGAACGGTTTGACTCTTAGTTATTTATTTGCAGAATAGTATTAAGGTGCATGCGACGACTAGAAGCGGGAAATTCAAATATAAAATGGTTTTTTCATG
>NWSH02000008.1:9098996-9126756 GCA_002382865.2 Heliothis virescens
CGACGAGCAATAAACCTGTTCAGTGCTGCAATAAATGCATGTTTTGTTAAGTCCGAGACAAGCTCCAGATGAACCGCCCTTGTGGCTAGGCAAACAAAAACACATATATAAGATTTTATTAACCTACACCCTCTACCTTTGCGGTCGGCTAGGAGGATGGGCCCAGCATAGTCTGTGCCAGTTTCTAGAAAGGGAAACTCTAGTTGAACTCGCTCCTTAGGCAAGTTGCCCATGATAGGCTGAACGGTTCTGCCACTAAATCTCTGACATTTGACGCATTTATGCACAGTAGATTTGGCAAGATTTCTCCCGCCCAAAGGCCAATATTCATGTCTCACTGCGGCTAAGAGTAACTGAGGACCAGCGTGGAAGAGGCGTAAATGAAAAGTATTAAAAATAAGCTTAGTAAAATGATGTTTGCTGCAAAGAATGATAGGGTGTCTGACATTATAATCATAACAAGAATTGTCTAATCTTCCCCCAACTCTAACAATACCAGACTCTATAAGAGGTGTCAATTTTTTAAGGCGATTTTTAGCGGGTAACTCTTTACCAGATGAAAGTGTCTCATACTCTTCAGGAAACATTTCTCATCCATAGGTCGCTGGTTCAAATCCGGCTCGAAGGACCATAGAATGGAATGCGATATATCCTACGGGTGGTTGTAGAACTAAAACTCCGGTAACTTCGTAGCTGATAATTATTATAATAGTGGACTGTATAAATATGTGTTACAGACTTAGGAATGACCCGAATTAACAATAAAACAAAAGTAAAGTAAGCGCGCGCTCGGTACGGCGGACAATGACGCAGTAGTTGTGATGGCCGGCGCGTGCGCCAGCTGGTCGAGCGCCCCCCCTGCGCCCGCAGCTCCCGCCGCGGTCGCCCGGGCGTAGTGATGTTCTCAACATGTTTCAATTCAATGATGTTTCATTCTGTAAAATAATAAAACGATCGACCGTGGCTGCACGCTTCTGAAAAAATAATAACGTAAAAGTGAATTAAAATATACATGTAACTGATGTAGTGACAAAATGTTTGTACAAAACGAACCAAAAATCTTGAAGATGCTATCGCATCCTGGTTGCGGAGCGATTCCTTTATTAGGAAAAAAATCGACTGTTCCGATTGCTCCCTCAAACCCTAATAGCCCACTACAGGTATGGATAACATCGACAAAATTAGCATCAGAAGAATCTAGTTTTGCAACGTCATCTTGAGGCGGGTATTCAAAAAAAGGTCTTGCTGGATCGAGACCTGTAAAATAATTTAAAAATCGAAGCCATTTGATGTAGGTACACACAAACAGTAGATATATACAGACTAATTAAAAGATTTTTAATTTTATGCCAACCCTTTCTTTTAAAAACATAGTAAAGACATACCCGTGACCCTGTCCACAGTGCTGCTGGTTTTAGAGGCCGCTATACCCATAACATGTGCTCCAAGGCTGTGACCAATAAGATGTATCTGATCACCAGTCACGTTGTATAGTATGTTTAACCCATCCAGCAGACTGGCTACTCTAGCTCCGATAGTTTTAGTCGCATTCGCTACCCATGGATAAAATATACAACTTGCTGTATAGCTCCAATCCACAGTCATCACATTGACATTTTTAGTTTCCAAGTAAGCATTTTTTATATTTGTTACTCCACTTCCATCCGCCGAAGATAGCCAGCCATGAGTTATTATTTTAAGAGGCATTTCCGGAATAAAAATACTTTTTATGTCACTAACGTCTCCCCTATTAGCCAACTTTCCCCATTCATCTAGTAAAATAAAACTGTTCGAGTCGTTTCTAAAAACAAAAAAGAGCCTGTTAAAATACTTTAAAGAAACCCCCGACAAAAATATCTTGAAAAGTAAAAAATGCAGCACGAAAGGCGACGTATATTTTTATAAATAAATTACTTTTCAAAGATTAGTCGGTAGAGTTTAGTCAGTTTATTTTATAAATATTATTTTATACTTTTTTATAACATTTCATTTTGAAATATACACGTGCGATGAGATTATCAACGCGCAATGAAAAACAAAATTTGGAAGGGCGCACCTCAGATATAATCTAAATTCCATTTCATCATACCCTGAGCTCCGCATGAAATTGCCATCATCTTCAGTACTTGTAAGATTTATGTAGTGAAATTCTCCGTCATCGTCCGGAAAATAAATCCATTTAACACCGTAGTCAGCACCGTATCGATTGATGTAGTCTGAATTATTATGAATTTGAGAATCTATAAACACAATATGAAAGTTTGCTTTATTAGAGAAGTGAAGGCGCCCCCTAAATCTACAACAGCGTTATAATCAGTCGCTAAACATCACTATGCAGTCTTTATTATTAACTCTGCGGTCAATGCGTAATATTGCGCAATTTAATTGATCGTCTAGTGTGCACCTATTGCCTACAGATTGTGCAAAATTATTTACCGTTGAGTTAATAATAATTTAATATTTGTTACAAATTAGTAGATTTTATTGTAAACTTACTGTATGCTAAATCCATAAACGAAAGAAGTATTTGAAGATAAGTATATAAAATAAACTCCATTTTGGCAAAGGAAAAAATATAAGTAGATTATGTATCAAAATACGGAGGTATACCTACTTAATAAATAACAAATACCTTAGTGAATTTATTTTCGTTCACTTTCTTACTTACCACTTTAACTAAACTATTTTATCTTTAAGTTTCCAAGTTTAACAACCATAATACCTACTAATACATAGAGAGAGTTAAGCAAAAGAGAATCAAGCTTTCGGAACCAGAAACCAATTTAGTTTTTATTCTACGATTATTTTATACCACACAACAGCCCTCATTTAAATGGTGAATTAGTCTTTCCAAGATTTCGATTAATTTGAGTACCTATTTAATTTAGCGGTTACGCTCGCATCCTGTGGGAAATACTACCCGCACCGGATAGCCTATGTTACTCGGGGGAGTGATACGGAAATTCGTATGACGTTATATCGAAAAAAAATATGANAATCTTGAAGATGCTATCGCATCCTGGTTGCGGAGCGATTCCTTTATTAGGAAAAAAATCGACTGTTCCGATTGCTCCCTCAAACCCTAATAGCCCACTACAGGTATGGATAACATCGACAAAATTAGCATCAGAAGAATCTAGTTTTGCAACGTCATCTTGAGGCGGGTATTCAAAAAAAGGTCTTGCTGGATCGAGACCTGTAAAATAATTTAAAAATCGAAGCCATTTGATGTAGGTACACACAAACAGTAGATATATACAGACTAATTAAAAGATTTTTAATTTTATGCCAACCCTTTCTTTTAAAAACATAGTAAAGACATACCCGTGACCCTGTCCACAGTGCTGCTGGTTTTAGAGGCCGCTATACCCATAACATGTGCTCCAAGGCTGTGACCAATAAGATGTATCTGATCACCAGTCACGTTGTATAGTATGTTTAACCCATCCAGCAGACTGGCTACTCTAGCTCCGATAGTTTTAGTCGCATTCGCTACCCATGGATAAAATATACAACTTGCTGTATAGCTCCAATCCACAGTCATCACATTGACATTTTTAGTTTCCAAGTAAGCATTTTTTATATTTGTTACTCCACTTCCATCCGCCGAAGATAGCCAGCCATGAGTTATTATTTTAAGAGGCATTTCCGGAATAAAAATACTTTTTATGTCACTAACGTCTCCCCTATTAGCCAACTTTCCCCATTCATCTAGTAAAATAAAACTGTTCGAGTCGTTTCTAAAAACAAAAAAGAGCCTGTTAAAATACTTTAAAGAAACCCCCGACAAAAATATCTTGAAAAGTAAAAAATGCAGCACGAAAGGCGACGTATATTTTTATAAATAAATTACTTTTCAAAGATTAGTCGGTAGAGTTTAGTCAGTTTATTTTATAAATATTATTTTATACTTTTTTATAACATTTCATTTTGAAATATACACGTGCGATGAGATTATCAACGCGCAATGAAAAACAAAATTTGGAAGGGCGCACCTCAGATATAATCTAAATTCCATTTCATCATACCCTGAGCTCCGCATGAAATTGCCATCATCTTCAGTACTTGTAAGATTTATGTAGTGAAATTCTCCGTCATCGTCCGGAAAATAAATCCATTTAACACCGTAGTCAGCACCGTATCGATTGATGTAGTCTGAATTATTATGAATTTGAGAATCTATAAACACAATATGAAAGTTTGCTTTATTAGAGAAGTGAAGGCGCCCCCTAAATCTACAACAGCGTTATAATCAGTCGCTAAACATCACTATGCAGTCTTTATTATTAACTCTGCGGTCAATGCGTAATATTGCGCAATTTAATTGATCGTCTAGTGTGCACCTATTGCCTACAGATTGTGCAAAATTATTTACCGTTGAGTTAATAATAATTTAATATTTGTTACAAATTAGTAGATTTTATTGTAAACTTACTGTATGCTAAATCCATAAACGAAAGAAGTATTTGAAGATAAGTATATAAAATAAACTCCATTTTGGCAAAGGAAAAAATATAAGTAGATTATGTATCAAAATACGGAGGTATACCTACTTAATAAATAACAAATACCTTAGTGAATTTATTTTCGTTCACTTTCTTACTTACCACTTTAACTAAACTATTTTATCTTTAAGTTTCCAAGTTTAACAACCATAATACCTACTAATACATAGAGAGAGTTAAGCAAAAGAGAATCAAGCTTTCGGAACCAGAAACCAATTTAGTTTTTATTCTACGATTATTTTATACCACACAACAGCCCTCATTTAAATGGTGAATTAGTCTTTCCAAGATTTCGATTAATTTGAGTACCTATTTAATTTAGCGGTTACGCTCGCATCCTGTGGGAAATACTACCCGCACCGGATAGCCTATGTTACTCGGGGGAGTGATACGGAAATTCGTATGACGTTATATCGAAAAAAAATATGAGTCGAAAACCGGTATATCGACTGACGCTATCGCGAACACGGTATCTCGAAAAACTGTTTGAATGGTACGCTATTTCGAAAGTGTTCGTATAGATTCGTATGAATTCATAAAAAGTATAACTTTTAATACTAGTCTATATTAAGTTCATTGAATCTTTAATTTTGACATGAATATGAAAATGTTTTTACTTTTGGTGATGTATGCAATACAAAGATATTGTATCGTCGGACAAACCCAGATTTGACAGAGCACACTTTCGAAACAGCGTACCATTCAAATACCCGTTACTCGGGGATAATATACAGCGCTGGCCGTTGTAGACGTTGAGGTCTATTTCCGGCCTGAGTCAATGGTGTCCAAGTCCAACTCCAGAATGTATGTTACATTGGTACCTTCTTGCTTAACCTGGAATCGAACCCGCACTGTGCAATTTCTAAAAACCATTGTTTCCGTTCCTGTATCAATTTAAGCTTGAAATAGTCTTGTTGAATATTGTCCAAAATTAATTAAGCGTTACTAAATACCTATGAGCATAGATAATGCTTTTAATTAATTCATAGGCGTAAGGACTTTAACGACCTGCGTAGGTATTTACTGCCGGTAATAATACCATTTTATCTGTTTTTATGCCTATAGAAATGAAAAGGTACTCAAGACTAGTCAAGCAGAATATTTTTTACTACTGTAATTAAATTCACTTATAATCAACATAGGTACAGACAACAGCACATAGAGTTACCACAATTTGTCAAATTACTTCAGTAGATTTTCAACCTTATTACTATAGTGGAAGGTTATCGTTTGATTGGTACAATTTTACAGATTCGGGTACCGTGACCTGCTGTTGTCTGTACCTAAGTATAATTACCTACTAAAGAAATTGAATGTTAGGATGGAACTTTTAAATGTAGTGCCTATCATAATTTTTCAAAAACAAAAACATCTCGCTGGGAGGAACCGCTTTCCGAAGGAACTACTTCCTGCACCCGGATAAAAACAAGCCTAGGTATATATTATTCTGTCATATTATATTAGGCTATTTTACTGCCAAGTTTCATAAAATGCCATCCGTTAATTTTTTTGCATGCCTGGTGGTAAAGCTGAATTTTAAACACCTTCTAAGGAGTTAAGGCGCTCCCTAGAAGATGAATAAAATTGCGCAAAACTACATATTGTGCTTATTAACCTTATAGAATTAATGGAGTGTAGGGGGGCAAGCCAGCATGGTCCTGCACCTACTGCCAACCTCGCCTGCCCAACCAACTGGAGGTATCACGACCACATAGCATCAAATGGGATATTAAATGCGTTACTCGAAGATGGAAGGCAGCATCTCCCGAGCTAAAAATATAGGGAAAATCCTCCCAGATTGAGGGAGGGCTTTGTCCCGCAGTAAGCGTTTTTAGACTGTGACGACGTAGGGTTGATATTAAAGATTGGGCAATATTTTTCTTGTAACATTGCTCAATGTTATTGTAGGTGTAGGGGCAACCTTTTTGTAGGCATTGCAGCAGCGGATGATAGACATATTTAGGTCGTTAAAACGTGCTCAATTTTCAGTCATTGAAATTATCAAATTATCCTTTTTTGTTTAGAAAACAATACATTTTTAAAGCAAGATACTATTAATTTGAAGGAAGAAGTATATGAACTGAAAGAAACGGCATTTAAATGACGAAATTGACCTATACCAGGATTTAAAAAAAATCCAGATACAAATAAAATGCAGCCTGGCTAAAAAGAGTAGAAAATAATAGGGGCGCTACTGTGGTTTTCGAATGGCAGCCCCGCTGCAACTGAATAGCGTGCCAATATAGTCTTGATACTATGCAATGTTTTTTCTAATATTTCTTCTTTCTTTATGTCTAATTTATTTCATCAATAAGTATAATAACTGACCAAGGACATGTTCTCGTCATGCAACTGATTACTAAGTATGTATGTATATACATACCCCAAAAATGATTATTAGTATGTACATACAACTGTGTTTTTTTTTTAATTAAAACCCAAAGAAAGCACAAGAAAAACATAACACAACTCTCTTAACTTTTATTCTAATAAATCTCTTCCAATATTAAAAGTAAAACTCAAGTAGAAATCGAATTTACATTTACATTATACATATACAAGTCACTCGAGTATTAAAACTATTCTGGCGCCCTGTACCAGAGTAACGCACACAAAACGTCATTATTTTGAAGTAATTTTGAGATTGTTGCCAACAGACAGAAAAAATTATCAGTTTCTAGACTTTTTTTGTCAAGATGATTATAAGTGCCCCTCCACACTCGTTGTATTCGCCTAACTTCTGTCAACTTTGCGAAAAGTGTGGAGGCTGCTTTAGAAAATTGTGGACTCGATTTGATTCTTTTTCTCGGTATATATTTGTGTAAGTTTATAAATTTTCTTAATATTAATTTATAAAACCGCAAACACTTCTAGTTTCCGTATAATAATGGAGATTTATTTAAATATTTTATTTTATTTTGTTTGAGATACAGAAATTGAGCATAGACAACATGCGTGTAAGCTTTTTCAAGCTTCACGAAAACAACGGATTAGTATGTATGGTAGTGCGTTAGACTGATTGCGCCGCAAATTATATTCTCGGGTAAGTTATTGCATTCGTTGATATCATCGGCTTCTTAGTTTGTTTTCATTTAGGGAGAATTAACAAAACTTATCATTACAAATACAATGTTACGAATCTTAGCAAACATCCTCGATATCTATGCGGGGTGTGTGCTCTATATTTTCATTTACAACATGAAAGCATTTGTAATTACCAGAATATAGTGGACTGTCGTCGTATTTGTACTTCAATCAAGTAAATTTTATCACAATTTGTAATGTTTACTATTCCTAAACTCCAATTTTCATCTATGCATTATGAAGAGGTTAGCTGGTGAAGTCCTTCCTAATTCAGAGTTTTTTTTTTCAGTGATTCGTATGGTGAGGAATGAATGTGAATAAATTGGCAGAGTTTTGATTTTCAATTAAGGGAACAAATTTGAATAAGTTGCAAACAACAGAATGGCAACTTTAGAGCAACAAGCTTCTAAACTTCTTGATTTCAATCAGAAATTAGACATCACTCTACTTGATAACATAGTAGGATGTCTGTACTCAACGGTTGGGGAACAACAACGAACTGCACAGGAGATACTGACTGCTTTGAAGGAACACCCTGATGCATGGACTCGTGTTGACACAATTTTGGAGTTTTCGCAAAATCAGGAAACAAAATACTATGCCTTACAAATATTAGAACAAGTTATACAAACAAGATGGAAAATACTGCCAAGGAATCAATGTGAGGGTATTAAGAAATACATTGTTGGTCTCATTATCAAAAATTCATCAGACCCCGTAACAATGGAGAACAACAAGGTGTATTTGAAAAAACTTAACATGATTTTGATCCAAGTCTTGAAAAGAGAATGGCCTCATAACTGGGAAACTTTTATAAGTGATATTGTTGGAGCATCCAAGACTAATGAAAGTCTTTGTCAGAACAACATGGTCATTTTGAAGCTACTAAGTGAGGAGGTGTTTGTGTTCAGCACAGGACAACTTACTCAAACCAAGGCAAAGCATTTGAAAGACACCATGTGTTCTGAGTTCAGTCAAATATTTCAACTGTGTCAATTTGTCCTTGAAAATTCCCAAAATGCCCCACTAGTGGATGCCACCCTCCATACATTGTTAAGATTTTTGAATTGGATTCCTCTTGGGTATATATTTGAAATGAAATTGATAAGTACACTCATTTTTAAGTTTTTGAATGTACCGATGTTCCGTAATGTGACATTAAGCTGCCTGACTGAGATTGCTGGTGTGACTGTCAGGAACTATGAGGAGCAATTAGTTGCTTTGCTGGTTCAGACTATGGAGCAGCTTGAAGCAATGCTCCCACTCACTACAAACATACGTGAAGCATATGCTGCTGGTCGAGACCAAGAGCAAGTGTTTATCCAAAACCTTGCTCTGTTTCTCTGCACCTACTTGAAAGAACATGGGCAACTCATTGAAAGAAGAGGCCTCACTAACACTCTGATGAATGCTCTCCGGTATCTTGTGTTGATATCAGAGGTGGAAGAAGTTGAGATTTTTAAGATATGTTTGGAATTTTGGAATGCACTAGCTGCTGACTTGTACAAGATTGCGCCATGCTCTCACACATCAAACATGTACACACTGGGGACAAGTGTTGGCAGGAAAGCATTGTACTCTGATGTGCTAAGCAGTGTTCGCTACATTATGATCTCTAGAATGGCTAAGCCTGAAGAAGTATTAGTGGTGGAGAATGAGAATGGTGAAGTTGTCAGAGAGTTTATGAAGGACACTGATTCAATTAATTTGTATAAGAATATGAGGGAAACATTAGTTTATCTGACACATTTGGATTATCAAGACACTGAACGCATCATGACAGAAAAACTTCAAAATCAGGTGAATGGCAGTGAATGGTCATGGAAAAACCTGAATACATTGTGCTGGGCCATTGGTTCAATTTCAGGCGCAATGATGGAGGAAGATGAGAAAAGGTTTCTGGTTGTAGTTATAAAAGAACTATTGGGCCTTTGTGAACAGAAAAAAGGGAAAGATAATAAAGCTATTATAGCCAGTAACATAATGTATGTGGTGGGCCAGTACCCCAGGTTCTTAAGAGCCCACTGGAAATTTTTGAAAACCGTTGTGAATAAACTTTTTGAATTCATGCATGAGACTCATGATGGTGTCCAGGATATGGCATGTGACACATTCATAAAGATTGCAATCAAATGTCGGCGTCATTTTGTAACTACACAGGTTGGTGAAGCTTGTCCTTTTATTGAAGAGATCTTAAGCACAATCAGTTCAATTATCTGTGATTTACAAACCCTACAAGTGCACACATTCTATGAAGCTGTAGGGTATATGATAAGTACGCAAGTGGATCAGGTGGCTCAAGAGCAGCTCATTGAGAAGTATATGCTGCTGCCAAACCAGGTTTGGGATGATATAATTTCACAAGCATCACACAATGTGGATATCTTGAAGGACCCGGAGGCTGTTAAACAGCTAGTGAGCATTCTAAAAACAAATGTTCGTGCCTGCCGTGCTCTAGGCCACCCATATGTTGTGCAACTGGGTAGAATATATTTAGACATGCTCAATGTTTATAAAGTGATGTCTGAAAATATTAGTCAGGCCATTGCTTTGAATGGTGTTGTTGTCACCAAGCAGCCGCTAATAAAGAACATGCGGATAATAAAGAAAGAAACTCTGAAGTTGATTGCCAGCTGGGTATCACGCTCTACAGATAACAGCATGGTTTTGGAAAATTTCATTCCCCCACTTTTGGATGCCGTTCTCTTGGACTATCAACGAACTGCAGTGCCTGATGCACGTGAACCAGAAGTTTTATCTTGTATGGCTGCAATTGTTTACAAGCTTGGAGGGCATATAACATCTGAAGTGCCAAAAATATTTGATGCAGTTTTTGAATGTACCCTTGAGATGATTAATAAAGACTTTGAAGAATATCCTGAGCATAGGACAGAGTTCTTCCTACTACTACAGGCAGTTAATACACATTGTTTTAAGGCATTCCTAAGCATACCTCCAGCACAATTCAAATTGGTATTGGATTCCATTATCTGGGCATTTAAGCACACAATGAGAAATGTAGCTGACACTGGTCTGCAAATCCTGTACCGATTGCTGCACAATGTAGAGCAACATCCTCAAGCAGCACAGAGCTTTTACCAGACGTATCTGTGTGATATTCTAGAGCATGTGTTCAGCGTGGTAACAGACACGTCCCACGGCGCCGGCCTCACGATGCACGCTACGATATTAGCGTACATCTTCTCACTGGTGGAGGCTGGACGAGTTACCGTTCCACTTGGACCCACACCAGACAACATCCTCTATATTCAGGTAGGACTGACACAAAAATAATTACAAATTTTGCAGGTATTAATAATTGAAAAACTATAATTTGTGTCTTATATATTTTTGAAGCTATCTTTGAACTAAAAATAACTGAGAATTAATATTTAATATTGTCTATAATGCTTTTGGTTGTACATTTCATTCAATTGTTGATTTGATTATTTCAGGAATATGTGGCTAATCTACTGAAGAGAGCTTTCCCACACTTAACAGACAATCAAATCAAGATCACTGTTCAAGGACTCTTCAATCTGGATCAGGACATCCCTGCTTTCAAGGACCACTTAAGAGACTTTTTAGTTCAAATAAGAGTAAGTTTAATATAAACTACTTTTAAAGGTTTTTGAAAAAGGCTTCTGGAAATGCTTCTGCAAGCTTTTCCTCCCCTTCCCGTGGGAACTATTTCCCGCACCCGGTATCAAGGTAGTGTATATGTTATCCTGACATACAAACTATGTTACTGCCAAGTTTCATCAAAATACATCCAGTCGTTTTTGCGTGAAAGAGGAACGAACATTTTTACATACATCCTTCCATCCATACATACAAACTTTCGCTTTAATAATATTAGGGTGTGCGATGAAGTGATATATAAAATGGATTTCCATGAGTGTTTGTCCACTTATTGCAAACATACATATGGGATTCTTATTGGATTCCATTTAAATCAACTTGGGGAACAGTACAAGTTTTAACAAAATAAGTCTTTGTAAAATGTATAGGATGAATGGCAGTGCTAGATAAAGCAAGCACGAGGTGCTTACCTATAGTTATCGCCAACTTTTTCGAATCTCCTATCATCACCGCGCCAGATTTTTTTCTGCCAAGTCGGGGCTTGGAACTTTTTGAGCAGGATTTTTGATCAGAAATTTAAAAAAAAAATCATTTTATTAGTTTCTGCCCTCAATTTTACCCGCATCCCGAGTAGACTATTGTACAGTCCACAGAAGTCAGTGTACACAGATCTGTCAAATTTTTGCGATCGATTTTCAACCTTATCGAATCATACATACACATCAATCGAACAATTAACCTTCCACTAATGTTAGTGGAAAGTTAATGAATAGTAAAATTTGACAGATTTTGGGTACACTGACTTACTGTCGACTGTACCCAACGAATGGGTATAAAGAGTCAAATCAGTTTTGCCGTCCTTGCGTTATTATTTGTAGTGTTACAACACAACTTTTATACAATGCTAGTTGTTTGCCGCGGTTTCACCCGCTTTGACTACAACGAACACGACGTAATGTTTATATTATACATAGAAGATATAACATATTTCAATTTAAATTACGTTTGTGTGGCAATGAATAGCAGAAATTCGTTAAATCACCCTTGTACGAAACTGCCAGGATAGTGTGGTATTATTTTACTAGGTTTTTACGCGAGACCTCGCGGAGGATTTGAGTTTTTAGTTTCCTATAAGTTTATCGATTCTAGATAACATTTCTGCAGTTGCAAGGAAGATCTTCCTATTTAAGTCTCCAAAAAAGAAAATGGCGCACTTGCTTTGCTCGTTCTTTCAAGGACTACATGTTTACTTTTTTTGCAATCGTGAACTAACAAAGATAGGCCTTCGCTCATACACTCGCGTAGGGCCAATTTTTTTATTTAAGTATCCTTTTTTCCTCAATAAAAGTTAATGAAAAAGTCGCATAAAATTCTTTGGGTCTCCAAACTTTAGGTCCCAGACCTAATTCCAAGGAATTTTGCTAAAATGTTTTTGTCCTCACACACGCAAAAAAATCGCGTTCGCTTCGCTCATTCAGAGGCAATCATATATATTTATTTTGGATTTGTCAACAAACAACATAGTCATGCTAATATATAATATACAAAATAGCTAGAGTAGGGCATTTAGAGTCTACGTGTCCTCTTTATTTTGGATTTGCTAACAACCAACAAATTTACAGTTTTATGTATTCATACACATAATAATAGCATCAGATCATGTAGAATCGACAGCACCTCAATCTGTCAAATTTCTTCAATAGATTTTCAACCTTATCACAATTAGTGGAAGGTTAATGTTCGATTGGTAAAATTAGACAGATTCGGATAGGTTAACCTGCCGTCGTCTGTACCTACTCTGTATGGCGCGCTTCACAATCTTACTGTGACATGAACACAGTTGATCTTACACATTATTCGATTTTAATAGAATATAATTCTATTTTGCAGGAGTATACGGGTGAAGACGATAGTGATTTGTATCTGGAGGAGCGCTTATTGGCTCTTCGCCAAGCACAGGACGAGAAACGAAGAGTGCAGTTGTCGGTGCCAGGCATTCTCAATCCTCACGAGTTGCCTGAAGAAATGCAAGATTAATTGTAATGAAAACCAAAAATGGTGGCAGTTCACAATTTAGTGTGGAATAAAGTCTATGTCTATTTTGTAATGAATGTTCAAGGGTTAATATATTTTCATTATAATGTTATGTATGAATCATTTTAATCAATACTAGAAGCTTGAGTTATACAATCGTAAATTGTATTATTTTATGACATTCACTTATTCATCATATTAAATACTCTAGCAAATCTCGTAGAGGTCTTTTTAAGCATAATTAATTTAGTTGGTGTTATTCAGAAGCCGTGTTGTTCAGCTCAAACATGGCATGCATTGAATTGCCGAAATGCAACACTTGTAGGTTTAATAGGTACTTAATTCATAAGTTTTACCTTTACATCTAAATCTTTGTGATGCATAACAGTTTATTTATGAAGTATGTATTTTTTTTATTCAGATAGTTATTTTGCTAGGTTTCATAATACATAATATTTGAATTTTAATTTTGTGGACTAATGAAGTTGACTAAGCTATACTTTGTGGACTGTTGCCATTTAAACTGGCTATAATCTTGTGCCTATAAAATGATACCTTATTATGATAGTTTGTACAGAGGACCGCTTGGAACAATGCGAGGTGATGAATGCAAGTGAAAAGGAAAGAAACCTTTTCTTTGAAGGTATCTTTTGCAAGCACAAGGCTGATTTGGCCTTTAATAATTATAGGCAGGAAATCATGCATACAATTTACATTGCTAGTGAGGAAGTAGGATATTTCTATGTTTTTAAGTAATCTTCAAAATGTAGGTAATGAAATCTCTGTGATGGAAACCAGTGTCGGAATTTCAACATTGCACTGCAGAATCTGAGTATTACTGAGTAGATTCTAGGCGAACTTTATAAAGTGACTTGCTGTTAGTAATATTTTTTATGTTTTGTTTAATGTTGTCGAAACTAATTTGGTAATGGTTTGGAAATCTAAACATTCAAGGTTTCCGAATGCATTTTGGGTCCGATTAACTGTCAGTCTTTCAATTTTGTGTTTCAATAAACCAATAAATATGACAACATTGTTTTATTAATTTCGGTAAATCGTATTGCTCACTCTTCTGTTTAGCTACTTTACCTAGTTTTATTATGCGTCTGGACTACTGCTAATATTTTTTGTACCACAAAGGCTCTGTAACTACTAAACCAATTTGAGAAATTCTTTCATTGTTGGAAAGCTACACTATTCCCGAGTAACTAAACTATAAATAGGCTATAATCTCGCAACGGGAAGAACTTCCCCCCGGGTCGCTGGGAAAACAGCTAGTTTAAAATAATGTGGCACGTATATTTTTTTATAACAAAGTAAAAAACCGGCCCAGTGCGAGTTGGACTCGCGCACAGGGTTCCGTACCATTATCTATGAAAAATGAATGTAACTGTTGACATCACGGTTTTAAATTTGTACGAAATAGTGACTTCACCTTAGATTAATTACTGTGAGGATTTCACGAATGTAAAGTGTAATAAGTAGTAGTTCTTCCATACTTCTTTGTTGTTTAATTGTGTGGGAGGTACAGTCGACAGCAAGTCAGTGTACCCAAAATCTGTCAAATTTTACCAATCGAACACAACCTTCCACTATTGTGATAAGGTTGAAAATCGATCGCATAAATTTGACAGCTTTGTGTACACTGACTTACTGTCGACTGTACAGACGACAGCACATCAAGTTACCACAATCTGTCAAATTTTTCTGCAATAGATTTANAATAGCTAGAGTAGGGCATTTAGAGTCTACGTGTCCTCTTTATTTTGGATTTGCTAACAACCAACAAATTTACAGTTTTATGTATTCATACACATAATAATAGCATCAGATCATGTAGAATCGACAGCACCTCAATCTGTCAAATTTCTTCAATAGATTTTCAACCTTATCACAATTAGTGGAAGGTTAATGTTCGATTGGTAAAATTAGACAGATTCGGATAGGTTAACCTGCCGTCGTCTGTACCTACTCTGTATGGCGCGCTTCACAATCTTACTGTGACATGAACACAGTTGATCTTACACATTATTCGATTTTAATAGAATATAATTCTATTTTGCAGGAGTATACGGGTGAAGACGATAGTGATTTGTATCTGGAGGAGCGCTTATTGGCTCTTCGCCAAGCACAGGACGAGAAACGAAGAGTGCAGTTGTCGGTGCCAGGCATTCTCAATCCTCACGAGTTGCCTGAAGAAATGCAAGATTAATTGTAATGAAAACCAAAAATGGTGGCAGTTCACAATTTAGTGTGGAATAAAGTCTATGTCTATTTTGTAATGAATGTTCAAGGGTTAATATATTTTCATTATAATGTTATGTATGAATCATTTTAATCAATACTAGAAGCTTGAGTTATACAATCGTAAATTGTATTATTTTATGACATTCACTTATTCATCATATTAAATACTCTAGCAAATCTCGTAGAGGTCTTTTTAAGCATAATTAATTTAGTTGGTGTTATTCAGAAGCCGTGTTGTTCAGCTCAAACATGGCATGCATTGAATTGCCGAAATGCAACACTTGTAGGTTTAATAGGTACTTAATTCATAAGTTTTACCTTTACATCTAAATCTTTGTGATGCATAACAGTTTATTTATGAAGTATGTATTTTTTTTATTCAGATAGTTATTTTGCTAGGTTTCATAATACATAATATTTGAATTTTAATTTTGTGGACTAATGAAGTTGACTAAGCTATACTTTGTGGACTGTTGCCATTTAAACTGGCTATAATCTTGTGCCTATAAAATGATACCTTATTATGATAGTTTGTACAGAGGACCGCTTGGAACAATGCGAGGTGATGAATGCAAGTGAAAAGGAAAGAAACCTTTTCTTTGAAGGTATCTTTTGCAAGCACAAGGCTGATTTGGCCTTTAATAATTATAGGCAGGAAATCATGCATACAATTTACATTGCTAGTGAGGAAGTAGGATATTTCTATGTTTTTAAGTAATCTTCAAAATGTAGGTAATGAAATCTCTGTGATGGAAACCAGTGTCGGAATTTCAACATTGCACTGCAGAATCTGAGTATTACTGAGTAGATTCTAGGCGAACTTTATAAAGTGACTTGCTGTTAGTAATATTTTTTATGTTTTGTTTAATGTTGTCGAAACTAATTTGGTAATGGTTTGGAAATCTAAACATTCAAGGTTTCCGAATGCATTTTGGGTCCGATTAACTGTCAGTCTTTCAATTTTGTGTTTCAATAAACCAATAAATATGACAACATTGTTTTATTAATTTCGGTAAATCGTATTGCTCACTCTTCTGTTTAGCTACTTTACCTAGTTTTATTATGCGTCTGGACTACTGCTAATATTTTTTGTACCACAAAGGCTCTGTAACTACTAAACCAATTTGAGAAATTCTTTCATTGTTGGAAAGCTACACTATTCCCGAGTAACTAAACTATAAATAGGCTATAATCTCGCAACGGGAAGAACTTCCCCCCGGGTCGCTGGGAAAACAGCTAGTTTAAAATAATGTGGCACGTATATTTTTTTATAACAAAGTAAAAAACCGGCCCAGTGCGAGTTGGACTCGCGCACAGGGTTCCGTACCATTATCTATGAAAAATGAATGTAACTGTTGACATCACGGTTTTAAATTTGTACGAAATAGTGACTTCACCTTAGATTAATTACTGTGAGGATTTCACGAATGTAAAGTGTAATAAGTAGTAGTTCTTCCATACTTCTTTGTTGTTTAATTGTGTGGGAGGTACAGTCGACAGCAAGTCAGTGTACCCAAAATCTGTCAAATTTTACCAATCGAACACAACCTTCCACTATTGTGATAAGGTTGAAAATCGATCGCATAAATTTGACAGCTTTGTGTACACTGACTTACTGTCGACTGTACAGACGACAGCACATCAAGTTACCACAATCTGTCAAATTTTTCTGCAATAGATTTACAACCTTATCACAATGGCGGTAGGTTAATATTTGATTGGTAAAATTTGACAGATTCGTATACGTTGACCTGCTGTTGTCTGTACCTACCTACTCATCTTCTGCCTGGCCTTTTTTTAGAGCTATGCTAGGGTAGGGTTTCCATTCTAAGCGGATGCAGCTGAGTAGCAATGTTTTACATGGATAGACTGCCTAACTAACCACATAAACCCAGTTAAATAACTGGGCCACCTGATACCCTTTGGTGAGACTGGCTTCTGACTACCCATTGCGACTACCAAAGACATATCATATGTATAGTATACCAATATATCGTGCCTTCCGAAACACGAAAGAACCTTACGATCGATATTAGCCACGAGCGCTTTGCTAAAAATCATTGTGCAGTCTTCAATATTAACCCTCAATTTTGCACAGGTGGTCCCTTAAACTGTGTCAATTGCGTTACTATCATTATTGACCGTCTAGGATGCGCCTTAAATAGTAACATTATCGATTGCATTATCGGGCGCAACCTATATACAACCCACCCTAACGGTGCTTTCACACTGGCGGATTTACCTGTAGGTATACGTCCGACACATTCCGAGCGGCAAAAATCTGTCGCTCGGTTTTCAATGTAATTTTTGTACTGGCGTTACATTACGTGTGACAGCGCTCTAATACCTTTTTTCTCTTTCGAAGTTTTAATAAAGAAAAAGTACTGTATTTCAATCTTTTCAGCAATTTAACTCCTTCTGTTCATATGCGTCACAATTTTCCGAAGTACCGAAGTGGATGTCTTAAAAGCCTATGATCTTAAACTAAAAAAAACCAAGTGAACTATTACGCGTTGTCATTGATACTGACTAGCACTGACTAGTGACTGACTGACTGAATATTCATTTCATGAAATTGATATGATAAAAAATCTTACTTCATTTACACAGATAAAAACGGAATGACGAGCTTGTCTTGCAAATGTTAAGAACTTTATAAAATACCAATCAATACCTACGTATTAATTATGGCAGAAAGTGATAATCTCATTCCTTCCAATAATCCCCCTGGCGAGGCCGCCACAGAAAACAGTGTTGTTGAAGCAAATGGATCTTCTGAAGATGCTGTTGATGTAAGTAGACTTATAGAATTTAATTAATAACTATGTACTTAAATAGAATTGGATCATGAGAATAATAATCTGTAAAATCATATGTCATCAATTTATAAAAAATTAACCTTATTTTTTATATTAGAGTAGGTACCAACCTTGACACTTTTATTGTTTTAGATCAATGCCCAGATTGATGAACAACGGCGCAGAATGCAGCCTACAAAAATGGAATCATTCTTTGCCATCACAAAGTCCTTGATAATAAGAGCATTAGTGGTTTATTTTATCACGTCCATGTTCCGGCAACCATCAGCACCTAAGACAGATTTAAGCAACCCCACTGCTGCTCCTCGTGTCCCCGCCATAAATATGTTCGCTAATGGCACAGTACTAGACATGTATTGTTATGTGTCTGAAAGAGAATTTTACTCAAACTTAGATGATTCAGACCTAATTTGGAAACATACTGGTATAGTTTATGGTGACTGGCATGGAGGACCTCATAATGATGGGACATTCTCCCACTCCACCACTATAACACCTTCAGACTCACTAAAGAACAATGGATCAATTTATCTACATGTGTTCCTGGTACAATCTGGAAAATCGCCCGATCCAAAGAATAAAAATAATTATGGTGGGCCTTACATTACTTATGGGAAAAAAATGCTCAATAAGTATAAAAAGCTAAGGTATATGAAGACCCATAATTTACTGACTGGCCAAACTGAAAAATCTGCTGAAGAAATAATCAAAGCTGAAACTCTGAAAGAGGAAATAGTTTCTCACTGGCATCCAAATTTGACCATCAATTTGGTTACAGATCAGACTAACTGGATGCAAGGCAGTGTTCCTCCACCACTGGATGAATTCATTTTCTTTTTACCAGATGGAAAACAATATAAACCAGCTGTTTTCTTGAATGACTACTGGAATATGATGCGTGATTATGTTCCAATTAACAAAACTTCTGAGATTCTCAACCTTGAGTTAACATTTCAACCACTTAGCCTCTTTAAATGGCAGCTGTATACTGCTCAAGCCATGAGGGACAAATTAAGCATGTTCTCTGCTTTAGGGGCTGAAGAACAAGATGAGGAGCAGGACACAGTGAAGGAACTGCTTCTGGATACATCTCCATACTTACTGGCACTTACCATAAGTGTATCTGTGTTACATTCCATATTTGAGCTACTTGCCTTCAAAAATGATATTCAGTTTTGGAACAACAGGCAGTCCCTTGAAGGTCTTTCAGTGAGATCAGTATTTTTCAATGTTTTCCAGTCCACTGTGGTGTTGCTTTATGTACTTGACAATGAAACAAATGTCATGGTCAGAATATCATGCTTCATCGGGCTACTCATTGAAGTATGGAAAATCAATAAAGTAATGGATGTAAAGATAAATAGGGAGGATCGCATATTTGGGATTCCTAAACTAAGTTTTACTGACAAAGGATCTTATGTTGAATCTAGCACAAAACAGTATGATATGTTAGCCTTCCGCTACCTTAGCTGGGCTTGCTTTCCCCTCTTGATTGGATATGGTGTGTACTCATTGTTATATCAAGAACACAAGGGATGGTATTCCTTCATCTTAAACATGATGTATGGATATTTATTGACTTTTGGATTCATCATGATGACACCTCAGTTGTTCATCAATTACAAGTTGAAGTCAGTAGCCCATCTGCCTTGGCGTATGATGACATACAAGTTCCTCAATACCTTCATAGATGACATCTTTGCATTTGTGATCAAAATGCCAACCATGTATCGTTTGGGCTGCTTTAGAGATGGTAAGTTTCACTCACATAGTGTATATTGAATAGGTGAGGTATATTCAAAGTACATCAAATATTAAGATCCATTTCACATTGTTGTACATTTATTTTTATACTAGTCACTGCCTGGGCAACAATGGGAAGTAACTAGTTCAGACATGGACACACTTCCCAAGGAAACAACTTTATAAAAAATAGATACTGCCAAGTTTAATCAAAATCCAACCGGTAGTTTTAGTATGAAGGACAAACATTCATCCATCGCATCGGCGTTGCTCGCGCAAAACTTAAAATCCCGTTTTTATCCCTGTGGGAATTTCGGGAAATCCTTTGATGCCTACATAATAACATCTACCTGCTTGCCAAATTTCAGCCCAATCCCTCCAGTGGTTTGGATTGTTAATTGATAAATCACTATGTCAGTCAGTCCTCCACCCTTGAACTATATGTACAGACGACAGCACATCAAGTTACCACAATCTGTCAAATTTCTAAAATAGATTTTCAACCTTATCACAATGGAGGTAGGTTGATGTTCGATTGGTAAAATTTGACAGATTCGTATACGTTGACCTGCTGTCGTCTGTACATATTTAGATTCTAAATTGGTCACTCAAGTCAAGTCAGTAATCTGACTGCTACGCTAACATCTATGTAAATTTTAGATAGATATTAGCATTTATAATATTAATAGAATAATATGAATGATATAAAGTGAGAATACAAACATCTGCTATGGCAAATGGTTAAATAGTATACACTCAACATAACATGAAATACTATTTGTTACAGACATAGTGTTCTTCATTTTCTTATATCAGCGCTGGATCTACAAGGTTGACCACAAGCGTGTCAATGAATTTGGATTCTCTGGTGAGATGGAACAACAGCAAAAACAAGTCAAGAATGGCACTCCAGCTATCACAGAAACAGAACAAGAACCTGGAGATAAGAAGAATGATTAATATTCAATTTGTATTATATTTTAGGTAAAGTACTCTTCAGGAAAATCACTCTATTACCTATTTTGAATACTTATACAAATATCAAACACCATACCTGCAGATAATATACCAGTACACAAGTATGGACAATATCTCAAATGATGTCTGTAGATGATGCCACTGATGCCATGAAAATATATTAAATTATATAAGAAAGTCAGAATAAGTAATTAAAGTAATAACAAAATATAACTATATATCCTCGTAATTATTTTGAGCTTGCTTATCAAAATAACCTTTGTCCCTTTTAGATGTTGGATGGCATAATATAAAACTTTGTTTTAGCAAATAGGAGAATACATTTGGCTAATATAACCATTGTAGTACGACATTGTATGGGATAATCAAAATTTTATGTATCCTAAGCCAGAAGCTTTTGATGATTTTATGTATTCGTGTAAGTAACAAATTACAAATCAGAGTTCAGAAATGAGCTTATTCATTTCATTGAAGTCATTTTAATTATATTCTCATTTGTGAACTATTTTTACAAAATAATCCAATTATGAACTAAATAAAGTCACCTACTTTTAAACCAAAAAAGTATCTTGTTTTATCAGAGCCAGGATATTCTAAAAAAAAAAAACATTTTTTATCTAAACTCCATGTGAGTCTTGAGTAGGCACTTAGCTAAAGGTAAACAATCATTAGAGGACTTTTACGACATACATTAAACAAATAAACTACTTCTTAAAATAGTTTAAACCTTTAATAACAGGAACCTATGACCCATATTTATCTAATATACAAAATAATAATGTTTCAACAATTTAAATAACTATTGAATTTACATAGATTTTTATTCATATTTTATTTTTAAACTGAGTTTTACTTTAGTTGAGTGCCTGGGTACTCAAATAGAAGAGTGCAAGTTATTTTTCTCCATTCAGCATAAAGTTTTATTATTAGTGTTATTCACAAGTACCAGTGTGATAAAATTCGTTTGTTTTAATGGCCAGAGTCACTGTGAACAAGACGACTATTTGACGATAAATAAGAGATAAAAAGACATGTTATGTGTTAGAACTTACAAGTATTTATTATTTTTATTTAAATTAAATGAATTTCTAGGATGTTAAGGTTGTGTGATATAATGATATATTTAATATCATATTTCTCTCGATTCTTATGTTACTTCTTTATTTGATTATTAAACAGTGTGTATGTGTTTTCAGATAATTATAATTATTAATTAGGAATATAATAATGTTAAAATATCGTCACTTGTAAGTATTTGATTATTATAGACTTGTTTTACAACAGCAACTGTGATTTCGTTACTGTTATGTGATTCTTTCGAAGGAATGCAAGCAGGTAAATCGGTTACAGTCGAATGTGGTTCTATCTGACGTCGCGGGTTCTTAGCCAGAGCAGTGACGTGACGAGTGAGTGTCACGCCTTGTGTGCGCTAGACAAACTGTTGACTGTGGAATTACTTATCATGTTCTGATAGTGGCGTCTTATACCTTCCTTGATGGAAATATACTTACGAGTGCCGACCTACATAACTTACTCTACATTTATATTTGTCTTCAAAATTGACTTCATTATAAAATATTTTTTTCACATAGGTATTATTAAAATTACTTTTCTTAAAAACAATACATAGTTTGCAGCACAATATTATTTTATTGCATGACTATTACACATTGTAATATAATTATAATTTTAAATATAAATAAATTTGTTGTTTCAAATGTATATTTTTTCCTTTGTATTACCTACTAGCCGTTTTCCCGCGGTTTCACTCGCATCCCGTGGGAATTACTGCCCGTACCCGGATAAAATATAGCCTATGTCACTCGTGGATAATGTAGCTTTCGAATGGTGAAAGAATTTCTAAAATCGGTCCAGTAGTTTTTGAGCCTATTCATTACAACCAAACAAACAAACAAAGTTTTCCTCTTTATAATATTATTAGTATAGATATGTATTTAAAAAAGATTTGTTAGGCAGTTTTATAATTCCTTCCAATTCGACGTATCGTGTCGATGCCGCCGCGTGTGGTACGTTTGTCGTCCGGTATATGGACATTTTGGTTTCGTAAAAACGCGTGGTGCAGCAACCAGAGGCGCACGGTTGCTGCTGAAGGAACCCTAGCACAATTAGACCAGGAGAACGATAATTATAAAAAAAAAAAATAGTTATATTATAAATGTAAAAAGATTGATTTATTAAAATATAACAACAATAAAGTAATTAAAAACACTACGAAAGCGTGTAACAATAACATTATTAATTGGTAATTATTATTTAGATAGATGTTGCTATATATGTAACATTGGCAACAAAGGTAATCGTTAACATTCATTTACATTAATCACACTGAAATTGTCCTTTTCAAAACTACATAATGCCACTGAATAGCTATAACATAAAACTTTCAGATTTAGGTTCAACTGTAATTCTGATATCACATTTCTTTAATTAGACAAGCTAAAGGTACCATAAAGATTCATTTCCTCATTCCTGCGATTTTGGGAGGGCACATGATACCGTGGTAGGACCTTAGGTTCTTTAAAGTCAATCATACGAACTCCAGCGTTCGTCCGTAACATTTTCAAAGACTATCACTACTGATGTCACTACTGCTGCTGTTATCAATATCACTGTTGCTGTCGTTTTCCGTGGCCCAGGCGTCCGCGTCGCCTCTGAAAACAATGCATTTTTTTTTTGTATTCATAGACTGCATAAAAAATCAAATTCACCATCTGCCTAGCCATTTCCCAATGACTCCGACCGTACTGTCATCATCATCTGCCTAGCCTTTTCCCAACTATGTTGGGGTCGGCTTCCAGTCTAACCGGATGCAGATGAGAACCAGTGTTTTACGTGGAGCGACTGCCTATAATCTGACCTCCACACCCCAGTTACCCGGGCCAAGTACTGGTAAGGTTTTCAGACTGTATACGTCCGACCGAACTGTATACGTCCAGTTCTACGTGGAGCGACTGCTTAAGTCTTGGTCTCTGATAAGACTTGGGTTTATACAGTATCTGGCTTCTGAATACTCGCAATGATAGCTTACGTGTACAGGGAACTACAAAAACGTGTTTTCCGAAACACGAAATTGCGGAATGTCGAATACCATACTTTATGAGGATAGAGAAGACGGAAAATGAAAAACAAAAAATAATGGTGTGAACTTACTCCGAATCTATTTCCTCATCGCTGGCTTGGACAGAAGAGTTCTCGGGGCTTGACTCATCTGAATTGTGACTATTTCTGGAAACAATAATTATTTTAAAAGAAAGCACCGAAATTGAAGACGTCAGGTGAGAGCGAGTGGTACTTACTCGGAATCCTGTTCCTCATCACTGTCCTGCATGGATTGGTTGTCGGAGTCACGTGAAGATTCATCAGGGCTGGCACTGCGTCTGTAAATAACGGATCTGATGCTACTGCATACCCTTAACACCACAAGAGCGTGTACAGACGACAGCACATTAAGTTACCACAATCTGTCAAATTTGACAGATACGGATAGGTTGAGCTGCTGTCGTTTGTACTTTTCATCTTTCATAGGAACAAGTATAACAACGATAAATTCGCACAAACGTTAATCTATTTCTATACCACGTAGTTCCCACTGTGCAACGTAGGTAAAGCACTAGGCACATAATCTACAAACAAACAAAAAATCCTCTTTGTTATACATACATTTATAGATAAGCTTTTCTACGTGGGATATGCTGCAATTAGCACTAAGTAACTACTGTTCTTATTTGTCTATTCCACTGAGCAATGTAAAGCAGGCAAATTAACGAATGCAAGCTAAACTCACTCAGAATCTCGATCCCCATCGCTCTCATGGTTGGAGGGGCTATCGTAGTCAGGTGCCGATTCCACGGGGCTGACACATTGTCTGGACACAATACAGTTAGTTAATAATGATTACATACAGAAGACTATCTCAATTACCTAGTGTAGTAGATAGTAAGTATCTACCTACTTTTAGATTTTTTTAAACTATCTCTCTAAGTAGAGAAGGTAAAATTGGGTAGATAAGGTAAGCATACCTATCTTGGGTATTCCTTATCTATAGGTATTTTTTTTTATTAAATCAAGGAAAACTTACTCCGATTCCTCGCTGTCTTGGACTGATTGGACGTCGGAGTCAGGTAAGGTTTCATCAGGGCTGCGACTGCGCCTAAAAATGATGGATGGAAAAATAAAGGAAATTTCAATTTCTCCATTTAAGCACATAAAACAAAATCAATATTATACTCTCCCTGCCACTATCTCAATTCTATTCGTGGTTAGCGTGTCTTTTCCCAGTTCTTTCTTCCTAAGGTCATCCAGTTTTTGCCCTACATTTTTACCATTTACTTAAGTACACTTGTTAATGTCCTGATTAATTAGTCCTAGTTTAGTTAGTTTGTAGATAGGGAATAACCAGGGCCGCGCCGCCCCTGTGTGCGATGTGTGCGGCGCACACAGGCGCCAAGGCACTAGGGGCGCCGCACGGTAGCACAGCGCTCTTATCTGCCCCGAAAATGACAGCGCCGCGCGGATACGCGTCCGTCCACTCCGCCGCCAAGACGAAAGAAGCGTCGCGACCCGATGCGGCGCCTCTACCACTTCCTGAGCTTTGAACTGTTATTAACTCCATCTATTCCCTCTACGATTCCCTCACATTGTTGAGCGAATAGATGGCGTTAAAGAAGAGGTGTTATTATACATGGTTTTTTCCATGTTTACTCTTTCAGTCTTCAAACCATAACACAAAATTCACACTCGGTACGTTCGCGCCTGCAGAATAAAGAAGTCGGGATCTACCCTCGGCTACTTTTTACTCGGCTACTTTTTACTCACTTTCAGTATCAAAACTGAAAGAAATTGCGCGCTCACGTCGCACGCGCATTCCTATAATGACGTTTCGATCCTAAATCCATTTTTTTTGATTATTTTATGAAACCTAAATTCGACGGCGGCAAAATTGTCTCCCGCCAGTGGCGGCGCTGGGCATAAAAATTTCGCGCTCGCTTCGCTCGCGCATTCACATTACATGTTGTCTGTGTTTTTCCTTGCTTTATCCTTTATTATGCTTCCACAAATTAACCAAAACAAATGGCAATAACTTCAGCTTTACAATATTAGTAGGTATGAGACATTTTCAAAATTATAAATTTTTGTGACTTGATCTAAAACTGTCAAGGAAATCGCGCTCGCTCCGCTCGTGCCTATTCTTTACGATGTTTACTCGTCGAGCTGAAAAAAATTTCGCGCTCGCTTCGCTCGCGCATTCCTATTTTTTCTACATATTTCTTTGCTTCATAAAGTACTAAAAAAAAAACATAGATTGGTACATGACCACAACTGTATAACCTCCCCGCCTCTCAGCACTAAAGCTGAATCCGCCCTAGGGCCTTGCGAACTTGATGTCGCCGACGTACATATTTGGACTAGCGCCGCCACTGTCTCCCGCCCAGGTTGGCGTACAGCCACGCTATGCCACTGATTTATCGAAATTAATTGGTCAGGTTTGTGGTTTAAATATGTAATGACAACAGGTTATAAACCCATACGCCACATACATACATGAGCCGATAAAAATATTACCCTCCTTCGCGTTGCGCAGTCGGGTAAAAAGAGGCGCTTCATAAGTTTCGCACACAGGCGCTTCGGGGTGTCGGCGCGGCCCTGGGAATAACTAAATTATGTCATGACGTACTAATGTGTGGACGTATCTAGAGATAATGTATAGGGTATATCAATCACCAACTTTCAGACTCTGGGCTGCTTTGTGAAAGTTTCTAAAACCCACAAAACGATTTCGGCCCGATCCGGTATTTAAATCCAAGACCTCGTGCACAGCACAGTCGGCTATGCGACGACTAGACCAACGAGGCAGTTTGGTAAATGATAGTGTTTTTCGGCGATGTTTTCGTGGTAGATAGAGGTCTGTATACTTACTCTGAATCTGGTTCGTCCTCGGTATCACGGTTAGAGTCGCTTTCACGTTCAGTGGCTTCACGAGAGCTGTGGCTACGCCTGTAAATTAATCATTCAACAATTTGAAACCTGGTATCTCAAAACTTGGTAAGTAATTGAATTGCATTTGACTGACAATATACAATTCAACTTACTCCGAATCGGGTTCTTCATCAGGTTCGCTTTCGTGTATCATGTCTTCATAGTTAGGCGTGGACTCACGGGAACTGTCACTATGCCTGGGGACAGTGTAAGCTTAGCATTTGATTTATGCAAGTACTTGGGTACCTACTTTACGACTGTCTACAATACACGAGGTAGTAAAATTGAACTTATAACGTAAAATTAATGACCATTTGCAGGTATAGGAGAAAGTTGTAACAATACGCGCGAAAATATCAACTCGTTCTAAATAAAAGTCTAATTTATAACCATTTGGTTATGGCAATTATGTATGAAAAGAATCTTTAGAAGGTGGACACTTTCCTAATATGTATGTACGTGTTTTTTTAAATAGAATATTTATTTCTTATAAAATCGATTGAAAATTTACTATGTTACCAAATCCATTTTTTTAGTAATATATTTTTTTAAGGTGCATGCGACGACTAGAAGCGGGAAATTCAAATATAAAATGGTTTTTTCATGTTTTACCTAAGTTAACATTCAATATGAGGCGTGATGTTATGATTGGCGGTTATAATATCCCACAAAGTAATTTCTGATGTCCTTGTTTAACTCCGAAACTTACTCTGTAAAAAAAAACTTTGTAAAAAACGTTTTATTGCGCAATAAAACGTTTTTTACAAAGTT
>NWSH02000008.1:9129290-9169385 GCA_002382865.2 Heliothis virescens
TTAAGGTGAATGCGACGACTAGAAGCGGGAAATTCAAATATAAAATGGTTTTTTTATGTTTTACATAAGTTAACATTCAATATGAGGCGTGATCTTATGATTGGCGGTTATAATATCCCACAAAGTAATTTCTGATGTCCTTGTTTAACTCCGAAACTTACTCTGTAAAAAAAAACTTTGTAAAAAACGTTTTATTGCGCAATAAAACGTTTTTTACAAAGTTATTTGATTTGTAAGAAGTTTCGGAGTTAAACAAGGACATCAGAAATTACTTTGTGGGATATTATAACCGCCAATCATAAGATCACGCCTCATATTGAATGTTAACTTATGTAAAACATAAAAAAAACATTTTTTATTTGAATTTCCCGCTTCTAGTCGTCGCATTCACCTTAAAAAGAAACATTTCATGTACATACCTGCGTAAAAGTAAGTACCTATTACCAAAGAAAAGATCAACCCTTCAACGACCCCAAAAAAAAACTCCAATAGCATTTTTTTTCTACTACAATGCAAAATTGGCCAAAATTTTGACCCGGAAAATATTAGACCCACATTTTGAAGTCAAAAAGTTGGCACATGAGCCCACATACCATACATTTGATCCATACTTCGAGGGGCACCCTGTATAAATGTAAGTGTAATACAAAACTAAGTTTATTTCCCCGCATTCTTTTGAGCACTACTTATATAGGTAGGTAGGTATACCTCGGTGGAAATAAGTCTTCGCCTACAGCTCGGCCGAAATCATACTCGACTTGCAATTGCCTAAGTATTTCCCGGCCTTCGCAATCAATTTAAAATCTCTCTATTATATTAGTAAAAGGAAAAAATATTTTATTTGTACCTACCCTAAAGGCTCCGAAACTACTGGATCAATTTGAAAAAAATCTTTCACTGGGAAACTAGACTATCCCCGAGTAACGAACACTATTTGTCCGGTTACGGAATAATCTAGTGTACTATAAAACTGTGTTGAGGTCAGTCCGAAATCTCCTTCATTTTAGGACTGGTACCTCTATTTATAAAGAGGCAACGGACGGATTCATATATCCATAAAAAATATTTATTTTTTAACCCATCATCACTAGGTACTTAGTTCCTCAAGTTTTCAGTTCTTGGGCTTATGTGATTCCTTGACACAAATATGTATGTAGTTATACCTACCGAATAGTAGTGTTCGCGTTCGATGCCCATATCAGATCTCCCGAGTTCTGCAACGAATAGGATCAGCTTCATAAAGCTATTCAATTCTTATACTAGCCTCATTAGAGGCTTAGAAAACCTACCTGGTTTTCAGGCTATTAGATAATCAGAATCCAAGAGAATGAACGGATTAATTCGGTAGTCAGCATATACTCTCATTGTAATTATGGGTTTGGGTTGAATCCTAAAGCCTAAAGGAGAACTCATGAATCACAAGCTGAAGAGGAATTCCTTCGTTGAGTCTTTCAACCTACGTAGGCAGAATTGCCTCGACTGAAAATAACTTAAAAACGCCATCATCCGGGAGTGCATATGTCACTTTTTGGGTCATTTGTCCAAGTTATCACTTCCTGATTGTGATTTACAATTTTAATGTAGGTAGTTGTAAATGTTAATTATCGATAGCAACGCAACACCAGCACGAACATCAGATCAAATTATTTCTACAAATCGTGTCGCTATCGAGAGCCTATAGAAACCGTTTTTGAATCGCAACCTGTCTTGCGAGCTAAATAGTATTTTTACTAACAAAAATTGCCGAGTCCTCGATGTAATGGCATATGCTTATAGTAACATGGGAATTTTAGATATCGAAAAATAATACAATTTTTTTACAAAAGATTGATTTAATTCAAACAATCCAATCATAGTTTTACATAACTATAATAACAATTTACATTATTTTTTAAGAATAAATTGAGATATTTCTATATTTATGTACATTTTTACACTGAACATATTAGCGGTACCTGTGAAATTATTATAGAGCTATAATAATTACCGCATATAATTTACACAAATTAATTTTACAATATTCTAATGTAGGGTTATATCTAAATGTCATTGAAATAGCTTAGTGTAACATTTCAACGTAATGTTTGCCGGTTATGTAAATTAACTTATTTTAATGACATGTGTTTGTGATTTATTTCTTACGACGATGCACCTGCTGTATGTGTACTTTGATCAGGAGATAATACACCACTCTAGTGACCGGTTTCAGAGCACCCCTATCCGCAGTTTATCTATTATTTTCCCTTTAAAATGCATCCACTAATAAAGTTGCTCAGAAACCGGCAGGAAATCAACGTACACCTTGTCAGGTGACAAATGAATTGATTATGACAAAAACACTATTTTATGAGATTGAGATCTATTATCTATGAGATTTTGTTTGCGTATACGGGGCCCGTAAACGATTGTTTTTCAATTATATCTTAGTTCTAGTTTTTTTTTTAAACGATTGTTTATGAACTATTCCAGTTGATGATCACATGCAAAAACGAACTTTTGTATTGATACGCGAAAAAGTGGTGGTCTACGTTTCCTCTGAATCAACCAAACATTTTTCATCACAGTCATCGCTCACACAATTCTACGTAGACGACCACTTAAGTACTTGGTAATTTCCAGAAACATTAATATTCCTTATCACAGATTAACCTCAAATACACTTTGTACCAAGAGGCCTTGCGATGTATATTTTACATTTTGTAAGAAATATAGATAAATGAGAAAATTATTAATTTTTATATGATATAATAAAGTACATATAAAAGATCCATCATAAACATACCGTAGAAGTTAGGTACAGTTCACTTTAACTTGTGCTATCGCATAAATAAGCAGTACTACCGTTTATGTGCTATAAGTGCAATGAACACAATACTTCCAGTTCAGGCCAGCTAACGAAAACTTTGAATACTTAATTTAAAAAAAAACAGTGCTGCTCATTTATGCACTCATGACAAGTGATATGTTATAAGTGTGAGAATTCTTACGACCATATTGCGACTGTAATTGTAACTCGATTGCAGTTCGATAGCGACACGACAAGATGAGTACGGCATGTTCTACTCACGTCAAAATTATTTTGCCTCTCTGAAGTTGGCTACCAGACTGCGCAATAGTATCTATTAAATCAATAATACCAAAATATTTACAAAAGATCGATTTAATGAAAATATATCACTCTTTGTTTTATATCAACATTATACCAATTTTACAGTAGTTTTTAGGAATAAATGTAGACGTGCGCACGGCATGAAATGGGCGAGTTCAGAGGGGCAAACTAGTGTATGTTCGTGCGCGGCGCGCGCTATCGGCGCGGGCAGCCGGGCGCCCAGTGGCCGCGCGCGCCGCAGCGGTAGCAGCGCCCGTAGCCGCCGTAGTACGCGTCCCCCAGCCCCGCCACTAGCGCCGCGCCGGCTGCGCTACCACCACTACTACCTCCGGCTGCTAAACATCAAACGGGCTACTCAATCATCTGCAAAGCGTTCACAAACGATGCAACCTCAAAAACCACTTCAGCCACAATTTGACACTTCGCCATTTTCGCAAACCTAACTTTGATGTTATTGGGTCGTGCAAGACACCAACACCATCTGCAATTCGCCACACAAGCGAGTAGTGCCAAACAATGATAATAATTGAGTAAGGTCTTAGAGAAATTGACTAAGGCTGTTCCATTTAAATTTAACGATAACCAAAGTTTAACCGGCCATCATTTGTCCCACAACCCATTTGTCACACAACTGTCAGCTCGCCAATTTGACCAATGGACGGACAATTATTTCATTTAATGAGCAGCCCAGCGTTAGTAATGTATTTTTTACTTACCCGATTCATCGTAGGTGTCACTGTCAAATCCACTACCATCGGTGTCATAGATGTCGGGATGGAATGCGAAGTAGTCGCTGTAAATGAAAAAAAAAACATATTTAATTTTCATCTAAGGCCGTTTTCAAACTTTTTATAGTATTTTCCCCTCGGCCAGATAGTAAAATAGATTAAATATAAAACTTATAAAAAAATTATTACATTCAGAAACAAGCGCTTGCGCTTAACACTTCAAAACATAATTCGGGGATACAAGATGGGCTATATTTTATTCGGGTACAAGAAGTAGCTCCCACGGAACATGGGTAAAACTACGGGGAACAACTAGTTAACAAATAATGAATACAGGCAAGTGTATAGTACTTACTCCTCCTCCTGTTCCTCCTCCTGTTCCTCGTAGTACTCGCTGTCGTTGAAGTCGGAGTACTCTGAACTCTCGTCAGCGCTGTTTCTTCGTCTGCAATCACACACTTATTTTGTACCAGTACGTAGTGATCCTTGAACTTAGTTCTTTTACCATCCCATATTGTAATTAACGTTTATAAGATGTCGAAGTATAATAATATTGTGTTTTGGAAGGCACGTTAAATTATGGCTCTTGGCTGTAATTTTATATATAGCTAGTCGTCACGGTTTGTCTTACCGAGGGGGTATATTTTTGATGTGTTAAGTTCTTACTTTGTGATCGTTTGGTGCACACGTACCTCGAGTCGTGTAGAATAAGGTGTATTATGATACTGAATTGTTTAAATAAGCATACCGGTCGGAGTTCGCGACGGACTGCCGGGCCAGTTCAGACTCGAGTTCTGCAACCAATACAGCTTCATAAAGCTATTCACGTTTTATAACTGTCCCGTTAATAGTTTGTACCTTATCGCTTAAGAGTGGCGGTGAACGGTCACTGTCACTTCTTGTGTCATGTCAAGTGATGCACAATAGAACAAGCTTTGATTCGACCAATGCAGCTTACGTACTAGTTTTGAGTATAGGTACAAAAGTGGATCACTGAAGGAAGATATCAAAAACCTATTCAATGAAGTTATACAATACTAGCCGTGAGCGATAGGAGCAATTGTCAAAGATGATTTGTAGTTTGCAAAATTGCACCTCTCACTCTTGACGCCACACCAGGTACTAGCAGCTTGGAAAAAGTGATGGGGACCGTTCCATCTTTTTTATTTTTTTGGGAGAATCGGAATTGACTTCGACTTCAATAATATTTTCACATCATTAATAAGAACTATTGGAGTACAATTAAAGTACAGAGTACAGATCGCGTTACACCAGATTTTTTATCCTCCTCGCCCGATAAATGCCTAACACGACGATGGATCCATTAGTAATTCCCGTTGTGAGGCACCTACCTAAACATTTAAGAGTGCCTTCATATAAGCGTTTGTCCCGCGTAAGTGTTCGATGAACGTATGCGCAGATCAGACGCCGCGCCTGCGCGGCGCAGGCGTCGCGTTGTACGCTCGACAAACGCTAGTGTGAAGGCGCACTTAAACATGAAATAAGTATAATTTTATTTCCGTACCTAACCTTCATTCGGTACAGTCAGTTACGACATTGTGCGTATTGGGATCACAAAGGCCAAACCTTTTAAGATTAATTTTCGCACGCGGCTTTCAGAAACTGTAGCCACCTCATTATAAAACGTGGTTTTAAATCTTACGCACGGGGGTTTAAATCTAGTATAAAAAGGCCTTCTTTCTTGCTAACACATTTTAGTTCATGTTAAGAACAGCAGATGGAATTTTTGTAGGGAGTGATTTATCGGTTGCATAACAAAATATGTACATTTAGTCTACATTTCCGCAGCGCCTTAATAGTGAGAGCTCAACAGTAACATTACGATCCTAAATAACATCACACACTATAGTGGGACGAAAATTTTGTATTGCGAAGAAAATGTGATAGCAACTTCTTTGTATATAAAATTATGTAAGCATGCCAATCAATTCAAATGTTGTTACTATTGTGTTATAAAATAATGTATTATGAAGCTGCATTGTTGTCATCATATTCGCAGGTTTTCAATAGGTGTAATAATTAATATAAACTAGGTATAATAGGTAACAGTACTGACCTTTTCTATTATCTAAAATGTCTTTTCTTTTTCGTTTCATGTCCTCGCTGAGACTTTGCACCATCTTCTCTATGAATGAGTCTAAAACTAAGCTCTTGCATTCTGATGTGATTGGCGCTCTGAAATCAATAGTCAATTTAGAAACGTGCAAATTGTTGAAACTTTGGTTGGTATTTACAATTTGGTTTGTCCTTACCTGCAAATGGGACAATCTTTTTTCTTTTTCTTCCAAACGGAGATACAATATTTGCAGAATGTATGAGAGCAGTTGAGTGTAGTGGCTTCCACGAAAAGTTCGTTGCACACACTGCACTGCAGTTCACTCTCCATGAGCTCACCCATTTCAGTGAGCACCGATTGCTTGGAGGATCCTTCCCCGGCGTTATCAGGTGCACAGATGTTTTCTAATATCGTGTTTCTCTCTGTTTCCACAGTGTGTAGTTGGCTTTTAACCTAGAAAGTATTTAAGTCTTAAATTATATCTATTTACACACATTAATATCAAATCTGGGGGCCCGATAGATAAAAATCGCACGCACGAGCCTTTATAGGTTTTGTACCGGTGCCTGTACTAATCTATAAACAGCCAATAAATATTTATGGGATATCCCTCCAAAGTTAGTATTTCGATTTTATTTTACAAAAACAAGCAAAAAATTCACGTTTGTTGTATGGAAGCCCTAANCTATCGGCGCGGGCAGCCGGGCGCCCAGTGGCCGCGCGCGCCGCAGCGGTAGCAGCGCCCGTAGCCGCCGTAGTACGCGTCCCCCAGCCCCGCCACTAGCGCCGCGCCGGCTGCGCTACCACCACTACTACCTCCGGCTGCTAAACATCAAACGGGCTACTCAATCATCTGCAAAGCGTTCACAAACGATGCAACCTCAAAAACCACTTCAGCCACAATTTGACACTTCGCCATTTTCGCAAACCTAACTTTGATGTTATTGGGTCGTGCAAGACACCAACACCATCTGCAATTCGCCACACAAGCGAGTAGTGCCAAACAATGATAATAATTGAGTAAGGTCTTAGAGAAATTGACTAAGGCTGTTCCATTTAAATTTAACGATAACCAAAGTTTAACCGGCCATCATTTGTCCCACAACCCATTTGTCACACAACTGTCAGCTCGCCAATTTGACCAATGGACGGACAATTATTTCATTTAATGAGCAGCCCAGCGTTAGTAATGTATTTTTTACTTACCCGATTCATCGTAGGTGTCACTGTCAAATCCACTACCATCGGTGTCATAGATGTCGGGATGGAATGCGAAGTAGTCGCTGTAAATGAAAAAAAAAACATATTTAATTTTCATCTAAGGCCGTTTTCAAACTTTTTATAGTATTTTCCCCTCGGCCAGATAGTAAAATAGATTAAATATAAAACTTATAAAAAAATTATTACATTCAGAAACAAGCGCTTGCGCTTAACACTTCAAAACATAATTCGGGGATACAAGATGGGCTATATTTTATTCGGGTACAAGAAGTAGCTCCCACGGAACATGGGTAAAACTACGGGGAACAACTAGTTAACAAATAATGAATACAGGCAAGTGTATAGTACTTACTCCTCCTCCTGTTCCTCCTCCTGTTCCTCGTAGTACTCGCTGTCGTTGAAGTCGGAGTACTCTGAACTCTCGTCAGCGCTGTTTCTTCGTCTGCAATCACACACTTATTTTGTACCAGTACGTAGTGATCCTTGAACTTAGTTCTTTTACCATCCCATATTGTAATTAACGTTTATAAGATGTCGAAGTATAATAATATTGTGTTTTGGAAGGCACGTTAAATTATGGCTCTTGGCTGTAATTTTATATATAGCTAGTCGTCACGGTTTGTCTTACCGAGGGGGTATATTTTTGATGTGTTAAGTTCTTACTTTGTGATCGTTTGGTGCACACGTACCTCGAGTCGTGTAGAATAAGGTGTATTATGATACTGAATTGTTTAAATAAGCATACCGGTCGGAGTTCGCGACGGACTGCCGGGCCAGTTCAGACTCGAGTTCTGCAACCAATACAGCTTCATAAAGCTATTCACGTTTTATAACTGTCCCGTTAATAGTTTGTACCTTATCGCTTAAGAGTGGCGGTGAACGGTCACTGTCACTTCTTGTGTCATGTCAAGTGATGCACAATAGAACAAGCTTTGATTCGACCAATGCAGCTTACGTACTAGTTTTGAGTATAGGTACAAAAGTGGATCACTGAAGGAAGATATCAAAAACCTATTCAATGAAGTTATACAATACTAGCCGTGAGCGATAGGAGCAATTGTCAAAGATGATTTGTAGTTTGCAAAATTGCACCTCTCACTCTTGACGCCACACCAGGTACTAGCAGCTTGGAAAAAGTGATGGGGACCGTTCCATCTTTTTTATTTTTTTGGGAGAATCGGAATTGACTTCGACTTCAATAATATTTTCACATCATTAATAAGAACTATTGGAGTACAATTAAAGTACAGAGTACAGATCGCGTTACACCAGATTTTTTATCCTCCTCGCCCGATAAATGCCTAACACGACGATGGATCCATTAGTAATTCCCGTTGTGAGGCACCTACCTAAACATTTAAGAGTGCCTTCATATAAGCGTTTGTCCCGCGTAAGTGTTCGATGAACGTATGCGCAGATCAGACGCCGCGCCTGCGCGGCGCAGGCGTCGCGTTGTACGCTCGACAAACGCTAGTGTGAAGGCGCACTTAAACATGAAATAAGTATAATTTTATTTCCGTACCTAACCTTCATTCGGTACAGTCAGTTACGACATTGTGCGTATTGGGATCACAAAGGCCAAACCTTTTAAGATTAATTTTCGCACGCGGCTTTCAGAAACTGTAGCCACCTCATTATAAAACGTGGTTTTAAATCTTACGCACGGGGGTTTAAATCTAGTATAAAAAGGCCTTCTTTCTTGCTAACACATTTTAGTTCATGTTAAGAACAGCAGATGGAATTTTTGTAGGGAGTGATTTATCGGTTGCATAACAAAATATGTACATTTAGTCTACATTTCCGCAGCGCCTTAATAGTGAGAGCTCAACAGTAACATTACGATCCTAAATAACATCACACACTATAGTGGGACGAAAATTTTGTATTGCGAAGAAAATGTGATAGCAACTTCTTTGTATATAAAATTATGTAAGCATGCCAATCAATTCAAATGTTGTTACTATTGTGTTATAAAATAATGTATTATGAAGCTGCATTGTTGTCATCATATTCGCAGGTTTTCAATAGGTGTAATAATTAATATAAACTAGGTATAATAGGTAACAGTACTGACCTTTTCTATTATCTAAAATGTCTTTTCTTTTTCGTTTCATGTCCTCGCTGAGACTTTGCACCATCTTCTCTATGAATGAGTCTAAAACTAAGCTCTTGCATTCTGATGTGATTGGCGCTCTGAAATCAATAGTCAATTTAGAAACGTGCAAATTGTTGAAACTTTGGTTGGTATTTACAATTTGGTTTGTCCTTACCTGCAAATGGGACAATCTTTTTTCTTTTTCTTCCAAACGGAGATACAATATTTGCAGAATGTATGAGAGCAGTTGAGTGTAGTGGCTTCCACGAAAAGTTCGTTGCACACACTGCACTGCAGTTCACTCTCCATGAGCTCACCCATTTCAGTGAGCACCGATTGCTTGGAGGATCCTTCCCCGGCGTTATCAGGTGCACAGATGTTTTCTAATATCGTGTTTCTCTCTGTTTCCACAGTGTGTAGTTGGCTTTTAACCTAGAAAGTATTTAAGTCTTAAATTATATCTATTTACACACATTAATATCAAATCTGGGGGCCCGATAGATAAAAATCGCACGCACGAGCCTTTATAGGTTTTGTACCGGTGCCTGTACTAATCTATAAACAGCCAATAAATATTTATGGGATATCCCTCCAAAGTTAGTATTTCGATTTTATTTTACAAAAACAAGCAAAAAATTCACGTTTGTTGTATGGAAGCCCTAAATATATAAAAAACCGGCCAAGTGCGAGTTGGACTCGCGCACGAAGGGTTCCGTACCATTATCTATAAAAAAAGTACAATAGGAATGGTTGAGTGTGAGTTAGTTAAGTTGCACATTATTTCTAATAGATGGCGCTACTAGTATACAATTTTGCAATTAATAAACAACAGCCTTAATATATTTTTTTAATTTTTGAAAATTTCAGCATTCTGGCTATCACGGTTAATGAGATAAAGCCTAGAGACAGACAGACAACGAAGTCTTAGTAATAGGGTTCCGTTTTACCTTTTGGGTACGGAACCCTAAAAATCATGCCTAAATATGCAGACTATCTACAGATAGATATTTTAAGGCTTTTTAACAACATAATCTTAGAATTTATATATTTATACATACCTGTTCAAGCTGTGCTTGTAATGTGTTAATAACTACGCTAGACTGTTCTGCTTGCTTCTGGATCCTCTCGGCCGCCAACGCAGCGAGCTCAGTCTCTCTGTCTATCACTCGCATCTTTATTTGAGAATAAAAAGTGGTGATATCAGTTAATTTATATTTTTTTATTAATGTTAATGATGTTTAAAATAAATCAATAAATCTATTTGATCAGAATGATAATATCAAGCTTAATTTTATAGTTATATTATAGTCAAAATAAATAGAATAATATTTACTCTGAGCTCTTCCAGTGACTTGGCAGCATTGGTTTGTGCTTCATTTAATTTGTTCTCTATATCTTCTCTTTCTTTCATCTGAAAAAATAATCGTAAGAAAAATATAGTAATGTTACAAGTTCAGTCTGGATCATAGTAAAGGATGCACATTTATTAAGCTGAACTTGCTGAATATTTTTTGTGGCCCTGGCCAAATGATATTAATTTTAAAATTATAGCCGTCAATCTTGGTGTTGTATCGTCTCAAAAAGACACTTTAAATGAATGAGTTAAACTAAATTAGGGTTTTACTTTTGTTAACAACATTACCAATTTCTGCATAGCAATTTTGTCCTCATTGCTAACTTTCTTCATATGTTCCATCTGTTCATTCAACATTTTCTCAGCCTTTAATTTGTCTTGCTCTGTTTGCTGGACTTTATCCTCGAGATTCTTTTTTATATTATTTAATTCCTGCTTCAGGGCGTGCTCTCTCTGTATTCTTTGTTCTTCTATTTCCTTTAATTCCTGTAATAAAGACGTTTATAGCTTGTAAGTATTTATTTACCTTTTGATGGAACAAACAATGACAAAGAAGGGTAAGTGGATGTATAGAAAGTCTTAAAATGTTTTAGTTATGATTAGTAGATTAGTAACCATAGATTAAATGTGACAAATGTGGGCCTCAGTAAGAACAACCAGAAATAATAAAAAAATATTGATTGCAGTTGGTAGCTATCGGCCAAAAAAGTATACATGAAACTCAGCTTTACCTTTTCCTTAGCCAATCGAAGTTGTTCTGTTTCCCTTTGTAGCATTTCTACAAACTCTTGGCGTTCCTTCAAGCGAACATCCTCCTGTTCTCTTATCTTGGCCTCTAAATTCTCCAGCATTTCTTGTTTTGATGTGTTTTCTCTATTAAGTTCTAATAGAAACTCTTCTCTCTCTTTCATGAGTTTCTCTTTTAGTAAATTATTTTCTTTCATCAATTCCGACTCAGACTCATTGTGCTTCTGAATTTGTTCCTAAGATTTAAAGAACACAAAGAGATGAAATTAAAGAGTGAAATGCCGTCATTTAACAAATCTGTTACTATTCTGCATATCCCTAGAAATACATATAGCGAGTTGCTACCTAATTGCTACCAGCAGCCATTAGCTGCTACCAATTACTACCCTCATGGTTTGGACAATAAACTTCTGCGAAAGGTGACAGGGAATATGATATCAGTGAAGAAACTGAGCAAAAGTATTGAGTTTTTTTTTTTACACAGAAATGCTATCTTCCAGTATTTTTGTTCCAGTATTAAATAGGTATACATGTTGGCTAACCAGGACAATAAAATTTTAAAAGTGGTTTATATGATACAAAGCAGAGTAGCACAAAATGGCAGACAATGTTATGATTGTCAAATTGTGAACTTTCCAATGGCTGTGCCTGATTGGACACAGAGTGGTCTATTGTAAGGCTGTCCAATCAGGAGCAGGCTTCGCACAGTATGGTGTGGTAAACAACATTTTGTCAGTAATTTTACATTTACCTACTCTCCATTTCAGCAAGCACTAAACAGGACTTTTAACACATACACATATCAAAGAAATAAAATACTACTAAAAACAATGATTCAATAGATAAGCAACTTATTGAATTTCCAAAGACTTTAGGCTGCACTATACAGCAGGCAGTCATATAAAGACTGTTTATATTTAGATAAGTGTCTACTCAAACGGAGTGTAGGAAATATAATTGATCATAGTTATTTATAGGTTTATTGCACACTTATACATGAATAACTTACCATGAGTTCACTTATTTTGTTTTCCATTTCATGTTTGATGGTAGCGAGCTGTGCATCTCTTTCTTCCTCAAGTATTGTTTTTTGCCGCTCAACTTCATTTTTCTCTCCTTTTAAATTTTCTATTTGTAAGGCAAACTCACTTTCCAGTTGAAGAATTTTCCTGTTCATTTCTGTTTGTAACTGTTCCTTTAGTATCATAGACGTGTTCTGCATTTGTTTAGCATTCTGTATTTTTTCTTCAATGTGCTTTATTTCAAATGTTTGTGACTCTTCAAATTTCATCTTTACATCGTTAATTATATTGTTACTTGCACTGCTATCGTCCATTTTTATACGCTTTCTTGGTACTTCAAATTCGTCTTCTGATGGATGTGTAAACTTGTAAACAAATTCTTCTGATACTTCTAATGTTATGACGTCTCCGTCACGCAATGTTTTGGCAAGCCCTTTGCCCACAGTCTTTCCGTTGACTTTAATACCAAAAGAACTATTATCCTCAACAGTCCACTTGTTTTCAACTTTTTTGAAATGACAGTGATTCCTCGATATTGAAATAAATGGTACAACAATTGAGTTCTTCAATCCTCGCCCAAGTGAAAACTGAACAAAACAAATAAGCCTTTGTAGTGATTGATGGATGTTGCGTATGGCATTTAAATACCAGATTATTCTACATTTAAATAGTCTACTTACGTTGTCTGAGGTTATGGGTATTTTATTTAATCCAGCAAATTCAGATTTCAGTTTCTTACACGACACTAATACTGGATAGTTATTATCACCTTCCATCTTTGTAGGAATGTAAAAAATATTATACTAAAACACAGTAAATCTCTCATATAACAAAACTGGGCACGTTTCCCAACATTTGAAATAATAACAACATTTTCTCATCCGATAAAACTACTACGAGCTTCATTCATGAATCATAGACCAGAAACCAAACCTTCCTCCATATTTATATTTATTTTCTCTATGGTCCACAGGCAAAGAGTACCTATTTGTTTGACGAACCTTAAGCATCCTCCACACTGCTCACGAAGTTTCTCGGCAAGGTAGACCTACAGACCTGCAATAACTTTGTGTAATCTACAATAAACTCCACAATACGCATTAAGTAATATAACGCAATTTAGTTTAGTTTTGTATTCTTTAAGTATGACTGACTTTCGACTTTCAACTTTTAAATCTTGAAAGACTCATGACACCCCCACTCTAAAATTCTTGACTCTCGAATTTCGACTGTCGATTTTTCAGGTCTTGAATTTTGATTTTCGGATTTCATCATTAGACTCTCAACTAACGACTTTCGACATTCAATTCTCAACTTTCGACTCTCAACTTAGGTACGGCTTTCGACTTTCAAGTTTCGACTCTCGACTATTGATTCCCGACTTTCTTCTTTTGACTCTCGACTTTCGACTATGGACTAACGACCTTCACATCTATATACTAATATTGTAAAGCTGAAAAGTTTGTTCGTTTGTTTGAACGCGCTAATCTCAGGCACTACTGGTCCGATTTGAAAAATTATTTCAGTGTTAGATAGCCCATTTATTGAGGAAGGTTATGGGCTACTTTTTATCCGGGTGCGCGCAGTAGTTTCCACGGGAAAGTGGGTGAAACCGCTGGCGGAAGCTAGTGAATGATAAAATCACGTCTTATATTTAATGTTATTTTAACTAAAGTATCAAAAAACTATTTTGTATTTCAATTCACCGTATGGTATGTCTCGTATAATGTGGATGAAAATGACTGAGTTTTGGATTAGCTTAACATACAGACGATAGCACATTAAGTTACCACAATTTGTCAAATTTCTGCAATAGATTCTCATCTTAGTACAATAGTGGAAGGTTAATGTTCGATTGGTAAAATTTGACAGTTTCGGATAGGTTGAGTCGCTGTCGTCTGTACATTAACATACCTGAAAAGTAGAGCTAAGAGACGAGCAGAAGAGTAAATTAGCCAATTGTTATAACGCAATTAAGTTTTTTTTCCTAGCCTACACTGTCCCACTGCTGGGCAAAGGCCTCCCCATTTCGTTTCCACACCTCACGGTCTTTCGCGTGTTCCCACCAGTCTCGGTTGTAGACGTCTAGATCGTCTCGCCATCTCTTCCAAGTTCGGTGGCCATCCTGGGGTATCCACTGGGTGTCAACACTTGCCCATCTGTTCGGAAGCATTCGGTTGATTAAATTATGTTATCTATATGTATATGTATAATATTATAAAGCTGAAGAGTTTGTTTGTTTGAACGCCCCAATCTCAGGGACTACTGGTCCGATTTGAAAAAATCTTTCAGTGTTAGATAGCCCATTTATCGAGGAAGGCTATAGGCTACTTTTTACCCGGGTGCGCCGAGTAGTTTCCACGGGACGCGGGTGAAAGATTTGATGTTAAAGCTAGTTTATGATAAGGCCTTTACCTTGTACATACATTTGATTTTATTGTTATAATACACTAACTAGGCAAGCGTAATGGTCACAGTTTTATTCGAAAGTTTACAGCATTTTTTACTTGAAAAGCGAGCGATATTTCTTAAAGTTAGCTTCTTTTACAAGATGAAGAGCCGACGAGAGTGAAAGCATATTTCGGGGTGGATAAAACGAATAGATAGAGGTCTTTAATATAAACGAAGCAGACTTTAGTACTCTCGAAAAATGCAAGCGTGGCGGGTGGGTACACACTGAATTTTTAAAGCATCGCCGGCGTTCGTAACTTGTTGGCTTGCAGAGACTGAAATTTTGCGTTAGTCGGTTTGCTTTTTCCTTTTCAAGCACTTATGTCAGTTTCTTGGTAGTGATGTTTTTACAGGATTAGTTAAGAAATGCTAATGTATCTAGCTATGTGAGTTAAATGAATATGCCAACTTGATAAACTAGAAAGTACCTATCTAGTCTAGATAGATAATGTCCTGCGCTCTAACACTAAACTTTAACACTTGCATAACAGTAAGTATAGTGTTACAGTTCTAGGTGCGACTGTGATTTATTTTGAGTTAAAAGAAAATCAAACAAGTTAAACATCTAATGTAGGTATATATTTATAGTATTAACTTTTTCTTTATAAATCTATACTAATACCTGTTTTAAAGCTGAAGAGTTGTTTGTTTGAACGCGTTAATCTCAGGAACTACTGGTCCGATTTGAAAATTTCTTTCAGTTTTAGATAGCCTATTTATCCAGGAAGGCTGTATGCTACTTTTTATCCGGGTGCGCCCAGTAGGTATAATAAATAAATTTTATTGCCATAGAAATGACTTTGCCTGTAGAGTACAGTAAAACCAACCAAGTCCGACCCGGACTCACGTACGAAGGGTTCCGTAGCATTACATATTTATAAAACGGCTAAAATAATCACTTATTGTTGAATGGGAGCGCCCTTAAATATTTATTGTAGTATTTGTTATTATAGCGGTAGGTAACAATAACGGATTAGTGAGAATTTCGCCTTACTATCATGTTATCGTGGTTATTAATTACTATCATGGTTCGTGACAAAGTAGGTAGGTAGGGAGGTACTTACAGCCTGGTGACAAAATGGCGGACAGACGGGCAGCGAAATCTTAAAAATCTCGTTTTAATTTTAGGGCACGGAACCCTAAAAAGGAACAAATAAAACTACACTTTAATTCATAGTTTGATTTGTTATCGAAATGCAATTATTGTGTTCGGTATCTGGTGAAAAAAAGTAAATGAGTTGCGTCGTCGTCGGGCCGCGCGGTGGGCAACGGCTTCACATCGGCCCTCAATATATCAACGTGGACAGGACGAAAATTGGACTGGACCCTTGTTAATGTCCTGTACTTAGGCCCTTCCGCCCTTGTTTCTGATTATTTATTTAAGACCTATTGATACTTACACCCAACAAAGGGTAGATATAGGTACCAAACAAATCGAAGGAATACACGTATTTGATTTTAAACCTTTTGGTTTCAATACGCCGTAAGACCTACTAAGAAATATTGCAATGAATTTATTACTTAGGTAGGCATATCAGTAGCACTATCTTTTAGCTTCATTCAGAATATAGCCTGACGATACGTTTGACCATTCAGCCTGTTGATGGATCGCTATCTATTTTGATGGACCTTTTCTGATCGAGGTGATGGATGCTAGCAATCCATGTGCCAGTCGACGTAGGCTAACGGGCAGAGCTAGCGGGAAGCATCAGTTAGGAACTGTCTGTCTATGCTTTGCTTTGACGAGCTTACTTGACTAGCGAAACTCGAGAGGGCAATAATTTGATGTTAAATGCTGATAAACAATTTCCCTTTAGGAAACAGATAGGTACCTACTTCTAATTCATCTAAATAATGCGATGCATCCGGAGCAACGGCACGGTAATGACGTAGTCAGTGCGCGATAAAGGTATCCTCGAAGAAAATTTGCGCTTAAGCGTTATATGAGGGTAGGGATATTGAGCTCGAGCTGAATAGATCTGCGCACACACCTGCACCAGCGTGAGCTCTTTATCTGATCTTATTAAAGGCGGCAGGAAGCCTCCATTCCGATCACGTAGACAATTATTCGACTAAAGTGTGCGGGCTTGAATCACTAACCTCAGCGAACGGCCAACTTTTACAATAAATCCATCCTGGTCTCGACACTTAATCAGTCCTCCGATAAAAGCTTTAATCGAGAGTTAGAGAAGGTACCTACCTACTAAGACGCACTGATTTTATTCCAACGTTACTGAACTAAATTAAACGAGGAGGCGACTACGATTACAAACTCAGCGAAGTTTTTATTCAATGAGGCTGACTTTCATCTCGTTTTGTACTTAACTATACACTTACGTTTACTGTAGGTAAGTAGGAAAGAGTGCCAGACACTAGGTAGTCACGTCTTTAAAGTACGTGCATCTTTCTGGCAGGTCTGGTACACGAGAATTACGTAGAGCAAATACCTACGAGTTATCGTACGTTAAGCTTGCAGTTAGTGATTATCTCTACTCGCATTATTTTATTACGTACGTAGCTTTTCTCTTTATTTTCTTTACAACCGTTGTTGGTTTACAGCAAAATAAACTTAACTGCTTTGTATACTTATGCTGATTTGTCGTACCTACTGATAAATTAGGGGTTCATGATTCAACAATGATGTAAAAAATATGAAATTGTTATTGCTACTAACATTAACATTGCTCCTAAATACAGGTAGGTATGGTTATGGTATAAACTATCTAGGTAGTAAGTAAGTTTCAAGCGTACTGGTGGTAAAAGTCGTTGAAACACATGACTGCTCTGTGGAATCTAATTTTAGTGGGGCTGTGGAATTGATAGCTTGGCTAGAGCTTTGTCGCTTCTTAAGCCGATTCCTCGCAGTTAATTTCACTTAACCGTGACCATTTGTTCTCCTTGACTCTCGATCTTATTTTGCTTAAGAACGTTTATTTGTGTTAATACTAGTATAGCATCATATTTTGATATTCTGCTTTTAGTGGAACTTCTTTTAATTGTTGTTTTTAAGAAAATAAAAAAGCTATCTCTTTAATTTTATTCTAATAGGTACGATGTCGCTGCAATATACATATGTACTATCTAACACTTACTAACAATATGTATAATATCTAAATAAGAAGTTAGTTCGTTTATAGAAATAATCCGGACTATTATTCTTTATTTGAATAGGGTACTATGCTCTTTGTTGTCTTTGATCGCAGTCCTTAGTTCTTGCCCACGAACGTGGAAATCCACTCAAAACTTCAGTTAATAACCCATAACTAATAAGTTTAATTCTTGGTTAAGTTCGCGTACCTAGCCTCGTCGGAGTCCATTTTTGAGTTTCAAAGTTTTATGGGGAACCTTGTCCGCTGCACATTGTTTACGAACAAAGCGAGATCTCGTTCAGTTTCCGATAGGAGCGCGGATCGAGTCCGCCATTCGCCTCCAACTTATCCGTCTTTGTTCCGCCAACTATTGATGCTTGATGAAACTCCGCCGTCCGCTACTGCGCTCGGAGCTCCGTCTTACAGGTACGAGTTGGTGCTGGCTCCCGCTCTACTCTTGCACAGTTCGGTACCTGGCCTCCTTTTGAGTTCCGTCTTATCTGTTATGATTTGTTCGTCAGGAAGTGGCAATAGGGACAGGAGGCCGATATTAATATTGTTTTGTGCTTCAGAATGTATCTATAGTTGTAGATATAATATGGCTTTATACTATTGGTTCTTTGTGATCTGAAAGAAACGTTCATATCAGAAGATTCTGTTAATATTATATTTTGCTGATAAGAAAGTGTCCCACATATGGATAGAAAACGTAGCCAACTATTCTCAAATCTAGTTGAATAAAATACGTATGTACACTTATTTACAGGATAATAAAAAGTATAAAAAAGAGATATTTACAAATTAAATCTAGAAAAACTATTAAAATGCATCAAAAAATTCCTCCCCATCGCTATCGACTGGGAGCGTGCCCAAAAGGCTGGCAGCATTGCCTCGCTGGATGGCAATGCTGATCCGTTGTTCCAGGTAATAGCTTTACTGTAAATACAAAAAAATACTAAAACTTAAAAAAAAAGTTGAATAAAAAAAAGCTCGCTAGTTTTGTTTTCTCCGCTGCATGTGCAAAGCATTAAGAATCCTTTGTTCCTACATCAGTGTGGAAATAATAGAAGAAGCTAACATATTGCAGGGAAGTTTTCCACATGTAGGTGGTGCACAATGCTCCGACAGAGACGGCGCGGCGTGCCACGCTGCCGTCACGTCGGACGTGACTGCCGATACAATGGTTATTATTGATGCTTAGCTTCCATTTTGAAGTGTAAAGTTATGTTTGCTTGTATTGAAACACGTCTTTAATATTCATGGTCTGATGTTGAACGACATCTCAACTGTAACCATTGTCGTTAAGTGGGAAACTATCACTAATTTTCAGGGTATATTTTTTTCAATCACAATTAATTTTCAATAAGAAAACCGCCTAAGAGCGGATCGGGCCAAGCTCATAGTCTCAGTAGGGTGCCGTAGTTTCCTGTTGGTTACAATAAGTGTCCCCTAAGTTGCTGGATGTTCTATGTAACTTATTAAAAACTGTTCCACCCCTCAAGTTCTAATTAATTTTACAAAGTCTTTATATGGTTTTACTTTTGTCATTTTTTTTTAAACTTATTTATTTATTTATTTATTTATTAATGGTTCACCAACAATTGTTACATCGATACATTATTGAGTTCCGTGCATAAAACTACGACTAGATGTACAATATTTAATTATATTCAAAAGTTAGACAGGGAAACATATACTTACTTTTTTTAATTTTTGGAGCAATTATTTCCGAAAATGTTTACGTCATCAATTAATTATTTCGTAAATCCCTATTCATTTTTGAATACCTATCTAACAACATATCACACGTTAGGGGAATGGAAACAGAATCACTCCTCACTTTACGTGTAGGGGGGCACTGATGATGAGGATTTTGACATTCTTAATGAAACAAGGATTTGACAACGACTAACATTTATTTCAACTTTCTTCTTACAGATCTGTCACACACTTATGAAACCTAAAACTATGTATTTACAAACTCTTTTCTCATATATTTTGATATAATAACAACAATTCTTTGCTTATTTTTTGTATAAAAGTATCTACGTATATTTAGTAGGATGCCAAACTGCCTCGTTGGTCTAGTTGTCGCATAGCCGACTGCTGATCACGAGGTCTCGGGTTCGATTCCCGGGACGGGCCGAAATCGCTTTGTGGGTTTTAGAAACTTTCACAAAGCAGCCCGGAGTTGGAAGTTGGTGATTGATACACCCGTGCATCGGAGAGCACGTTAATGTCGGTCCTGCGCCTGATCTCTCTCCGGTCGTGTCGGATTGCCGTCCCATCGGGTTATGAGAGTGAGGGAATAGGGAGTGCACCTGTGTCTGCGCAAATGCTTGTGCACTATAATATGTCCTGCGCAGCTGGCTGATCTCCTTATATGAGAACAGCCGCCGTGGCCGATAATCGGCTAGGAGGCCATCATCAGGATGCCAATCCATTTAAAGATTCTATTAGCAATCGTGTAAAAATAGTTATAATTACATTTTGTGCATATTTTTTAAAAGCATTTGTGATAAAACACAGGTATATCTAAAACTATTGTATCTGTGTGCACCTAACCACTTATATACTGACACTTAAACACAAACACTTTACACACCCAAACAAATGCGTACTTACTTAGATAGTGCATATACAGGCCGGACGTTAAATAGATGGGCAATTTAATGTAAAAATTACCACAATTTCATACATATGTAGATTCAAGGTAGGATTTTATGTTCGGTGTAAAGCAACGCTTTCCAGAGAGAAAGACTCTCTCATGTGAGCAGATGAGAGACGTGATTCAATTTGCATGGTTTGATGGACGGATTACACGGCACTAGTACTCGTCCCTTTGCCGGGACAAATGGCTCCGGAAATAGAGTGCTCTTATATTACTATAACAATTTTACATTTTCTAAGTTGCTGTACATAATTTTAATGCAAGCTGCTCATATAGATATGGGAAAAGTTCTATGAAAAACTTCCTTTTTACGGCTCCTAGAATGCATTGTGGAACTTTGCGATGTCGTACGGGGAAGAACTTAATACGACAATCTCTATGACTGTGTATTATTTAGTTTGGCGTCATGTGTTGCCGTTGCCTTAAATAAAATATTATCATGATCACAGAACACGGATTTTAAAATTCATATTTGTATCGTATCTTCTCATACAAAAATAATTGAAATTGTTATGAAGTGTGTTATATAAAGCGGAGGGTTAGCCTCACCAGCATTATAGTAAATTACGGTATCCACGGTGATAATTTATAAGGAAATTTTCTGGTAGCGGGACAAAAAATGTGGTCTATACTTGAGGCCCCGCCGCCCCGCACCGGTTCACTAATGAAGGAGCTACTCTATCCGTAGTGGCGACTTACATGCTGTATTTTTTATAAACGGTAAGTTTATTGTTATTGATTTAATTATATTTATTTGTATTAACATTGATATGGTTTTATGATTAGTATTTTTTTTTTCATTGGCTTTGGGACGAAATGGTAATTTTGCCAAACACTTTATTATAATTAAGTCTGTGAACTTTCGTTCGGTGCTCGGAAATTCGAATACTAGGCGGCACTTCATATTTTTAATTAAGGAAAGCTTAACAATACTTAGAACTACTTACTTCTAAGTTATTCTAATTTTGAAAATTCAATAGAAAACGAGGTCAACGTAATTCGACAAAGAACCTACCTACATCGTTCAAGTCGTGAGTAGGTAGGTACCCTATACACTTATACCAACTTAATAATGTCACGCTGAATCAGGTTTAAGATAAACTACCCTAAAAACAATTTCAGGTTTAATTACAATCCAGTTCCCCACTCCCGTGTACTGAAAGCACTTTCGTCGTAAAAGTTACAATAGTAGGTGACATGTAAGCCCGCCGGTAAGTCAAGGCGCTAATGAACCGCGCGAAGAACATCGTACTAAAGACTTTGGAGTGATCTTGGGGTGGATTTTTTGAGCGTACCTTCCCTTGTTCATTAGTGTAATTAACTTATGCCGTAGGTACCTATTCTTCTACAATTCGTGGCGGATCCCCGAAGTTATTAAATTACTATAGGCTCCCGAGAATATTGTATTAAGATTATGGGTATTTTTCAAAAATAAGTCTTCAATATTATTTTCTACGACATCATTTCGAAGGTTTTATCTTAAGTTGTATTAGTAGATTTTTATTAAAACTAGTTGATTCCCACAGTTTTACCCGCGTCCCGAGAGAGATGCTCCCTGCAAGAGAATTACATGAATTTCCTGGGCATTTTTTTCGTATCACACAAACCTTCTCCTTAGATGTAGGTATTAAGCGCCAAAACTTGCTTTAATTTAGTACATCATAGGATTAGACAATTTTTAAATTAATTAGGTACCTACTTAAATAGCATCTATTTAAATGAACCTGTGAACAATTAATTATATACATTGCCCACATTTTTCGGATCCGTACCTACTATTTCGAAAACAAAGGGCAAAGGGCTGTTTAATTAAGGATCAACTCGACTTCGAACGTTATTAAAGTGTGAACGGATATTCAGGCGTTGTGTTCATACATTTTCCTTCTAAAGCTCTTGTGCCAGCCGAACAAAATCCTTGACCAACATGCTGACTAAAGGGAACTTTTATTATTTTATGAAAACGAGGACAAAAAGCAAAAGTAGTATAAAAATTATACGAAATATATACAGCATGTATATAATGGTTCAGCTCAGGCGTTATGTTTGTTTCTGAGTGGCAAGCAGATAGTTAGGTCGCAAAGTGATAATTGGTAGGCACACGGGGCCACATGGTGCACAAGTTGAATTCGTTTTTGTAGAGGCCGGCTTGCGGACCGCGGCCTGCATGCTCCGCATGGGGACGCTCGGGAGCAGCAGGGCAGGCGGAACCTCCCTCACCTTGCCTCAAATTAATTAAAATAATTCGTTGAAAACGTCACGAATCTACCAGCTTCCGCAGCTTGTTAGTACGCTCTTGTTGCTTTGAAAACATTAAATTCCAACGGATCTGTGCGGAGAATTTCACCGTTTAATTCTCGTAATAAATTCGTCGCACGTCGTGTTTTGACATATGACGGTAGTATACAATAAGTGGGTATCCATAGTGTTGTGCCCATACCTAGTATTGTAACAGACAATATCGTATAGGCGTTGGCGAAGCGCGTCATCACTGCAGCGTGTATAAATAAATGACGATACAGGCGGAAGTTTCCCACTTTAGAACATTCAATAGTGTTCCGTACGTTCTTAACGTGCAGTAATTTACAGTGAACGCTGCAGTGCTCAAGAACGAGTGTTTTTACTCTTTTGCGCTTTTATGGCCACGGGGGAAAAATTCATTGAAATTCCGGAGTAACGTAGATAAACTGTATGAAACTGGGAGATACACCCAATTAATGTAATTTATATCATGTTTATACGAAAAATACGCCTCAGTAAATAGTTTCACGTTACGTTAAAGGATCTTCTACGAAAGTTTCTTGTTTTATAAATAACCTCAACGGTTTGCCTTTGTATTAGATAATATAAACGGATACCTACTTTGTTGTAGTACAATACAAAACATGAAGTTTTATATAATTATGTATTTAAGAAAGTACATCTGGTATTGGTAGTGGTAGCAACCGCGTCAGAGCTAACACTTCGCGTCAAATATGTAATTAAGCTGCGGAATGATTCTCGCGGCGCCGAGCTTTGCTGAAACACCTAGCTCGTGCAGTAGTTTTGTTAATTCTGTTTTGGTTACATTTTTACATTACTTAGTGGGTTCATTCGTTGGTTGATAATAGACTTGCAACGAATATACGGTATTCGGAATTCGACTTTTGCACTATTTGGCCAAATATATACTTAGGTATTTGGTAACTACTTTTTTGTTGGAAGATTATTGGGAAAATCTAAATAATCTATAGATTAATTTTGTAATCATATTTTTACATATCTACTTTAGTCACAGATGAATTATTTGTTGGTACCTATGTACCTACCTTGCTAATATGATGATATAAGTGCAAAAATAAGTTTCTTGATTAGGTAGGTACGCTCTGATCACAAAACGGCTGATTCGGGTATAGTAAAATTTTACACGGATATTTATGGTTGATTAATTCAGGGTGCGGAAGTTTTCCTCGAGCAGTGGGTGAACCCCGGAAAACAAGAGACAAACTTTTTTGCTAATTGTCACAATTGCAATTAATATGAAATGCTGCATCTAGGTGGGTTACCCAATACTCTATTGCTCATCGCACGTTTAGCGAAGATACTTTTATATGGCAGCTAGTATTTGGTATGGCATGCACGATTCCGTCGGCGATATAACCACGTAAGTGATTGCCGGGCCGTGTATACGTAGAACTATTCCTCGAGATTTTCAGGAGCACTTGAGAAAATGTTGATGCGGGGTCACGCATGCCGTGTCGAGGCGTGCTCCTGCAATGAACGCCGTCGACCGTGTGATGACCTGAACGTGTTCCGGTGACACCGACAACACCCACATATTCTTATTCTAAGTGCTCACCTGTAATAAATTCAGACGAAAAACTTGCTGCAAATAAAAAAGACTTTGTGTAAAATTGAATAAGACCGTGGGATTCAAGATTGAATAAAATTTTGCTTTCTTAAACAAATATACTTACCTACAGTTAAATTAACTTAAATTAAAGTTTTAGATACCAAAGTAGACGCAGTGTTTCGTAACCTATCTACGATTCGGATCAAATGATATATCGTAGAAAACTGATGAGTTAATCGATTTGAATATGGCAGAAATCAGAAGAAAAGGTGACGATTTACCATTTTTTCCGGCAATGGAAACCTAACAAAACTTTGCGATTATTTACAGATCAATACAAACTTGAAGAAGTTTGATACAGGTATTATTTAACAAGACATCAAGCATACACAATAGTGCCTCTCCCATAACTAGCAAGCTAAGTTGTGAAAAACACATTTGGAAAACATCCAATACTAATCGCAAAAAGCCGAGATTGTAGAAGTTCTTGTACAGTACGAAGTTCTGTTGATTATTTAGTTTACTGAAAGGCTTGATGATAGTAAAGTGCGCAGACTTGGCTTGGAGTGAAACCTCGGAAACGGACTAGTTGTAAATAAGGCGGCGCGCACACATATAACTGCGCTATCGTCGCCCGTTCTGTCCGGCAGTGTCGTTTTTACGCCGGAACTGTGTATGAGTTACTGAGGCCGCCGTATCCGGTACCCCCAGTCTTTTATTATTTAACATACATGAAGGTATTTTGTGGTGGACAAGTTTCAATAGCCGAAATAGGTCAAAACGTTTTACGGGGTCCCGCTCTTTACGAATAAGTTTTCTATGACATATTTATGTGCATTGATCGTGTGTTGTTTTTTATGTAAATAAAATGAGTCTTGAAATTGCTGAAACACAACAGAATATAAAAACAGTAATCCTGGATTACTGTTTTTATATTCTGTTGTGTTTTATATTTAATATTATAAATATTATACCTTACAAAACCTTATAATAAAGTGCCTTTGAAATGTATTAAAAATCTCATTGTTTTTGTAATCTCGATAAAAAATAAAAGCTACTAAAATATATCATGCCTTTACAATAGCAATGTCGTAAATGGAAACTTAGTACTTACCTAAGCACATAATCCTCTGTTGGATTTGGTTTTTTGGTAAATAAATTTAGAGACGATTGAATTACTGTTGAAACGCTTAAAAATTTAGATAAGTACTCCTTTGTCAACCTTATTACAACCGTATACTTATTAGGTATTTCATCTGTTTTATGAGCTTACTAGCTGTTTTCCCGCGGTTTCACCCACGTCCTGGGTGAACTTCTTCCCATACGTTACTCGGAGATAGTCTAGCTACGCGACAGTGACAGCATTTTTAAAATCAGTCCGGCATTTTTTTAGCCAATTCGTTATAAACGCACTTACATAAGAACTCAGTTAAATAAAAATCTTTCCTCTTAATAAGTTAATATACAAGTATGGATAAAGTAAACTCTCTTTTTTTACTGAGTATAACTTCAAAACTAGCTAGTCACTTGTTCTCAAGCTTCTTTTTATGGGTTCGATATTTCAAATCTAACAGATGGACATGTGTTACTGGGGAGTTTGTTGCGCCACTTCTTCTTGCCAGCAAAAACATACAGAAAGTGGTGAAGGGCGGGCGTTTTTGGGGCTGTCTCATGTAGTAATTTTCACGTTCGAAAAGTGCTGTTTTCAGCCAAATTTGAATAAATGTATTTTGATTTTATGGACGTAGATGTCGTCTACTTGTAAAATAATAATGATATCCAATACTATTTAATCCACGTGTCAGACCAGCACTTATACTTTTTCCTACGTTGCTACTATCCTTTATTTTTGGTTTTAAATTATGTAATCAAAATTATACAACGCATGTTAGCGCATTTTAGTGACCCATTATATTATTTGTTCCGCAATAATAGTATTTATTGTTTAATAGCTCTACAATACAATACATAATAATATAATTTCATAGCCTTTTATGATAATCTAGGACATTTGGTTAATTAAATTAATGAGATTTGATAATATTATTCTAATTTTTATGGTAGCGATGCAGCCTTGCATATTAATGAATTTTCTTATTTATTAACCACAAACTTGTTAAAAAGACATAGCAAATAACCGTTTTATTTGTTGTTGAAAAAAATATTATAAACACAAAGAGTAACAAGGCTGTACTTCTCACCAGTGACAAATAGGTACACGGTTTTCTTGTAGTTTTATAAAAACGGTGCTGTTACACAAGACTAAGTAGTGAGTAAAGTGGCGAAAACGGTCCGCAACGAGCGTTCTAGTGAGATCATTACGCTGGTGGCCATTTGTATAAATAACTGTGGCGGAAAAAGTCGCGGCCGGATTAAGTTGCGCGTCGTACATTATGAGAACATCCGCATTATATTTCACTGAGCGGCATGAATTATGTGCTGTTGGACCGCACCACTGTAAAGCTACTTTGAATCAGGCGATGGAAAATTCCTTCAGTAGATGCTACGAATTTTCCTCCAAAGGCAATATAATTAGTGAGCCTTCTTCATAATCCCTTTTTGTGTTGTTTTCGTACAGTCGTATATTTTTTTATTTTAAATAATGCTGAACTTTACTTAACACGTATTGTCTTTATGAAAATTATAGAATATTCTCACCGGAATTTATAGATTCTTTTAATTAATTTCACGGTTCTTGGTAGAATCTGATATTTTTCTTTAACATAGGTAAATGTGTTAGTTAATGGTTTTTTTTCATCATCAAAATATCTGTATGAACATGTTATGCTAATTGCTAGAGGGATGGAGCGCATGCTTTATTTGAAGGTAAATATAATCTCATACCAGTACGTCAGATTTAATATACAAAGTAATTTTGACTAAATTGAATTGTTGCACAAAGACGATTGCTATAATACAACAATAGGCAATAACAAACCCCGCCCTGTATGCCAGCGCCATGCGTCAGCAGTACATCTTATCTCTTCTTACAATACCTTGTATTCTTACATATTTTATACTTAGGTCTAGAACTGAATAGCTTTCTAAATAGCTATTAAATTTGTACTAAAAAAATATGATAAATTGTTTTAGTTAATTAGCTCTGACGTTGAATACCTGCGAAAGTTAAATGTTTTATTTAGCGAAGCGATTACACTGTTTTGTTCAAAACGAGCATACTTCGACGAAAACAAATGAATTGTCTCGCAAGTATTGGCAAACGCCCAAACGTTCATACTTTTCATTGAACTATTTTCTTTTTATTTAGTGTTTTGAAATAGTTGAATCAAAAATTCGTCATAAATTTTATAATTTAATGTTGTTAGACGATTGTATATCGGTTTAATTACGTGTTTTATTTGACTATCGTTTATTTTAAGAAAAGATCTGTTGAGTCTCATATAATATTTTTTAAAAAGCGTGCCATTAGATGGAATAGTATTTATGGCGAAGAATTCGAACAATAGACCGGTAAACATTCGGATGAAGAGAATATTCATGATGCTTTATTAATGACTTCCTTCTTCTTATGCTCATTTCGGTTGCTCTGTTCGGAGCCACTGCGAGTTTTGTCTCAGATTTGTTTTGTAACCTAATTGTAGTGATTTAAGTTACGCGGTTGCTAAAGTAGCCAGCACAAAGGGGCTTAAGCTGTGATATAATCTTAAGAGTGACATTAAGTTGGAATATTACAGGCACTATTTCTCTCTCAGATAAGGATACTGAATTGTTTAATTTAATTTATTAGAGCCTTGAGAGATCTCCGCGAGGAAAAAGGTTTAGATAGTATGGAGACTTGTTAACTGTGTCACATAAGAACGGATGTTAGTGTTTATGTGTCTCCCTAAAAACTTATCAGAAGAACTTCACAAGATAGTACTTAGGTACCTACTTGTCATTAGAAAGCTCTTATCTATCGGTTGTATGCTTCACAGTGAGTGCTCACCCTCACACAATATGTCTATATATAAAACCGTTTAAAAAGACGCCTTTATCTATCACATATTTGACACGATACGTCACTTAAAGGAACGACAATTATCTACTTTGTTTTCGTCTCGGGTCTGTACTCTGTGTAGATAAGTATATGTGGCTTAATGCGATACTCAGATGCCTGTCTGATATTTTATTTTTCTTGGGTATATTTTCAGATTACTTCACAAGAAAGCTCTCGTAGTCAATTTCGCGAAACGGCAACAGCCTTTTCTTTTTACACTTTCTAAGAGACTTTATACGATGTAAATATTCGTGCATGTAGCTACAATTCAACGAATGATTTTATTTAAAGTAAAACACATTGTTTAAAGCCCACACAACAATATCGACAGTAGGTACCGCAACGATCCTAGCTTGGCTTATTCTGCCAGCATTTATTGCCTGTTTGCGCGACAAACCCCCGCAATTGCAACGAAGATTTTAGGGTTTCACAAAATGGATTCTTCTTATCCCACAAATGTTACATTACAGTTCTTCGTACATGCAGAGAGAATATATAATGCTACGTAAATACTGCTACAAAATGTAGATAAATCCTTCTAAAACGTTATGCGTCTGGAGAGAAAAACGGTTATGACGAGCGTTACTCACATGGCACGCGCTGAATTATCGCCTATACTCAAAATAATGCTGCCCACTAAACCACTCACCCAGCTATTCCACTATTACACAGCAACTCGTGTTTGTATAAATTGCGTAGGTTACGTATTATTTTATGAAAATAAGGAGTAACAGCACGTATAGAGTTTTCTATTATATTTTAATACTGAATTGATGCCCTAGCTAGCTATAATGAAATGACGTTTTGTTGAAAGAAAATTCTAGTTTTTTTTTAAATTTCCAAGGAAAATATAAAGTACTTAAGTAGTAAAAATATCTGTGTAGATAAATTGTATAAAAGTTTTCCTTACAAACTAAAAAATCTTATTAGTTTCCAATGTCATCATTGTTTTATAGGATTAAGAAAACAATTTAGTATGATGTTGTGTATCCTTGCTCCATATAAGCTCCGGGGATTTTAGAGAGCTTGCTCGGATAATTAGGAGGAGCGCTAAAGACGACGTTAATAGATCTGTAAGATTGATGGTGCGAGCACAAAGAAAAACACGAACTCATGCATCAATCTGACAACCACGACGTTTTCCCACAATTTTGGTTCACATTCGATTCTGTCAAGACTCAGGACATTTCCCGGAGCACGTCCAAAGTGAAACCTTATAATAAAATTAAAAGTATTTCTCTCGTACTCGGCTGACGTATCCTTTGATTCGTTTTCAGCGTTAGTACGTTGACGGGAGCACATAACAGAAAATAAGGATAAGGTAAACCGAACGAAAAATACTTACGTTAATATTCAATGGATTTTCTTGTTTGAAAACAAACTTTTAAGATTTGAATGCATGCCACATTCAAAACAGCATATATTATCACATCTCTTCACTATGCTGTAGTAGTAGACAGTTTAGGTAATAAGTACCAAATCCTATATATTTAATATTAACAAAACATAAAACAAAAAATATGTAAATAACAACTATAAAGTATGGTTGTTAACTTTTAAATACTTACTAAGTGTACGTAGGTGGATTCGTAGGAATCTCAGTGAGCAGTAACGTAGACATAAATAAACGCTTGAAAGGAATCTTAGCGTGTTCCTTGTACGAATAAAATCTGACTGATGAGTGAAATTTATACACTATACTGCAAATAGAATTTGCTTCTAAAAATTGGCCTTTCCAATAAAAGTATGACAAATGTACGAACTAAAATTGCATTGCACTCCGTTAAATAATAAACATTGCTTGATTGAAAGGCAGGTAAGTATGCAAAATCTTAATAAATATAAACCTCTTCGCTTCAATGCGGTTTGCTGGTTTCTGAAACTGTTAAAATCTATCAAATTTAAAATCAAGTTCAATCTTTCGATATATATTTCCAATTGATCTGTGAACTGCATGTAAAGGAGTGATAAAAATCTCTGAACCTTATATAGTTACAGTTCTCATTGGTGTATCTTTATAATCTCTCAGAAACACTTTGCTTTGTGCACTGACTGGTATGCACTTTGCATATCAGTCAGTCAGCATTCGACATTGCTGTAATACTAGGCGTGTCTACAAATTTATCTGGTTACTTTATACTTATGATGTTAACAGATTGAAATGTAGTTAACAGTTTAAGACTTATAGCATTTGTAGTATCAATCAACATAGAACCGCCTATCGTATTGGTAAGAACTCGCTGTGACATTAAATGAGCCTAAAATGATTTATGTTTGCCAAGATAAAACCAACCTCTATAATATATCAATCATTGTTTGATGGTTACGGCCCATCTACAGGTCTGTTTCCATTGTCTATTGAGCGGAAAAATAGGATAACTACTTGAGGAAATTGCGTTGGAGGCGCAATATAAAACAAATAAACTCGTAAACTGGCCTCATTTGTACCCGGCCTACGAGTATATGTGATGAATTTGATATCTTTTTAGGATCGAAGTAATTAGATAAGAAGCTATTGGTTTAGGAGTATCGTTGTTTATCCCATTTCTGTACCTAACACACTTTTTAATACTGTTTCATTATGCATCCTCGTGTGTCCTTGCCGTTTTACGCAAAGCGAAAAAATACTTATTATAATTCATGATGTATAAAAGGGCTCGCGTTGAGACAGGGCAGAGTAGGTGTGTACACTTTATACGTATATACTACAATACTGGTTTAGACATTTACTCAGGTAAAACCAGGAGATTTTACGTTCATAAAAGGGTTATTTTTTTGTATACTTACAACAAAAAGTAAGAGTTACCCAGTCAGCAGTTCTCCACTGCTTTTATAAGCACTTGGCTCGCACTTTACCATCGAGGTACTTGATTTAATTTATACTCCCAAGAAAATTATTTCCCTCGGCTCATTTAATATTTTTCTATGGATCAAGCATTTTACTCAGATTAATTTGCCTCCACAATTTATGTTTCAGATAAATGATTTAATTTTTATGTAAGTAAATTCTGAACCAGAAAATGAGATGTTTTGTGCGTGTACGTAGAAAATTTGTTGGCGAAGCAATTTACTCTCTGCGCGGATACATAAATAAATTAAACTGATAAAAGTTCATTCGTGCGAAGCTTATTTAAGACTTGTCGTATTGAAACAGTAAACAAGGTCCCTAATTAATAGAATGACAAAATAAACAAAATACGTGCCGGTTTTCATTAAGGGCTTGACTACCGCAATCAGTCTTTGAATGTAGACGCTTTGCTGGCGCTGCCGGCGCTTCCATGTGTCGTGTTGTTTGACCTCATTGGATTTAGAAGCTCTATAAGTTAATTTTTATGGCTCTTTTACAAATTACCCTATTTATGCGCTTAGTAGAAAGCCCCGTAAGGTTGGGAACGCAAATTGCATGCTGATAGAGAATGACATAGTGGGTATTAATAAACTTGTAGGATATTTGTATTTACACACAATATTAATCTGTTTTATCTATTCTAGCACTCAGCACTAAGTATATACCCTTCCTCGATTAGTGGGCTATCTAACACCGAAAGATCTTGAAAGAACTTTGCAAATCGGACAAGTAGTTCCTGACATTAGTTCATTCAAGCAAACCAACTAATGCGCCAATCTTAAAATACCAGAAACTCTTCAGCTGTGTAATATTAGCAGGGGTAAAAAACTTGATCTTATAAAACTGACTTTTATGATTGCAGCACTTTATCTTTTTTAGTTTTCTTCAGCACGATGTAAAATGTGACCTGTCGTGAGCTTTCAGTTCAGTATGCGAGCTTTGTGACTGATTTATTAAATGTCAGAATTTCATATTGCATGTTCAAAACTTAGAAAAATAAACAAAGAGCTTATATATTTTAACGAGCAATTCTAATACTTTAAAAAAATGTGACGGTCCATTCTTTTTTGTCAGAAAACGGTACTAAACTCATAAAAAAACAATCCCTGTCACCCAAATTCTAATAATAATGCTCGAAAAACGCTTCGTTAAATAAACGACCAAAACATCGTAATGATGTCTCCAAGTTATTAATTTACGACGGTGCCAAATATAAATCATAGAGATATCAGTTTTACGCTTCGTTGTTTCAGTAAATGAGAACTATCTCGTATTCAGGTAGTTGGAGGTCGTTAGTGTCAAATGTCTTGAGTTGGCAAATTGCGGAAAAATAGCAGGTAACAGGCGTAACTGATGTATCTACGTGAATATGAATCGTCATAATTATTTGTTCACATTTCTGATTTCAAAAGTTGCTAGGTGGAAATTAGGTTAGTATGAATACAAGTAGACAAGGTAATAAAATAGCTGTTTAATGTCGTCGTTTGTATATTAAGAATTATATTATTTACTAGCTTTTGCCAGCGAGTTCGTTCGCGGATCACGTCGCTTATGCCAGCGACAACGGGTTGGCATAATCAAAGAGATTTCCCTTCACTGCTCCGCTCATATTGATTGTAGCGTGATGAAAAGTAGGTATACTATAACCTGCTCAGGAGGACNCCATCTACAGGTCTGTTTCCATTGTCTATTGAGCGGAAAAATAGGATAACTACTTGAGGAAATTGCGTTGGAGGCGCAATATAAAACAAATAAACTCGTAAACTGGCCTCATTTGTACCCGGCCTACGAGTATATGTGATGAATTTGATATCTTTTTAGGATCGAAGTAATTAGATAAGAAGCTATTGGTTTAGGAGTATCGTTGTTTATCCCATTTCTGTACCTAACACACTTTTTAATACTGTTTCATTATGCATCCTCGTGTGTCCTTGCCGTTTTACGCAAAGCGAAAAAATACTTATTATAATTCATGATGTATAAAAGGGCTCGCGTTGAGACAGGGCAGAGTAGGTGTGTACACTTTATACGTATATACTACAATACTGGTTTAGACATTTACTCAGGTAAAACCAGGAGATTTTACGTTCATAAAAGGGTTATTTTTTTGTATACTTACAACAAAAAGTAAGAGTTACCCAGTCAGCAGTTCTCCACTGCTTTTATAAGCACTTGGCTCGCACTTTACCATCGAGGTACTTGATTTAATTTATACTCCCAAGAAAATTATTTCCCTCGGCTCATTTAATATTTTTCTATGGATCAAGCATTTTACTCAGATTAATTTGCCTCCACAATTTATGTTTCAGATAAATGATTTAATTTTTATGTAAGTAAATTCTGAACCAGAAAATGAGATGTTTTGTGCGTGTACGTAGAAAATTTGTTGGCGAAGCAATTTACTCTCTGCGCGGATACATAAATAAATTAAACTGATAAAAGTTCATTCGTGCGAAGCTTATTTAAGACTTGTCGTATTGAAACAGTAAACAAGGTCCCTAATTAATAGAATGACAAAATAAACAAAATACGTGCCGGTTTTCATTAAGGGCTTGACTACCGCAATCAGTCTTTGAATGTAGACGCTTTGCTGGCGCTGCCGGCGCTTCCATGTGTCGTGTTGTTTGACCTCATTGGATTTAGAAGCTCTATAAGTTAATTTTTATGGCTCTTTTACAAATTACCCTATTTATGCGCTTAGTAGAAAGCCCCGTAAGGTTGGGAACGCAAATTGCATGCTGATAGAGAATGACATAGTGGGTATTAATAAACTTGTAGGATATTTGTATTTACACACAATATTAATCTGTTTTATCTATTCTAGCACTCAGCACTAAGTATATACCCTTCCTCGATTAGTGGGCTATCTAACACCGAAAGATCTTGAAAGAACTTTGCAAATCGGACAAGTAGTTCCTGACATTAGTTCATTCAAGCAAACCAACTAATGCGCCAATCTTAAAATACCAGAAACTCTTCAGCTGTGTAATATTAGCAGGGGTAAAAAACTTGATCTTATAAAACTGACTTTTATGATTGCAGCACTTTATCTTTTTTAGTTTTCTTCAGCACGATGTAAAATGTGACCTGTCGTGAGCTTTCAGTTCAGTATGCGAGCTTTGTGACTGATTTATTAAATGTCAGAATTTCATATTGCATGTTCAAAACTTAGAAAAATAAACAAAGAGCTTATATATTTTAACGAGCAATTCTAATACTTTAAAAAAATGTGACGGTCCATTCTTTTTTGTCAGAAAACGGTACTAAACTCATAAAAAAACAATCCCTGTCACCCAAATTCTAATAATAATGCTCGAAAAACGCTTCGTTAAATAAACGACCAAAACATCGTAATGATGTCTCCAAGTTATTAATTTACGACGGTGCCAAATATAAATCATAGAGATATCAGTTTTACGCTTCGTTGTTTCAGTAAATGAGAACTATCTCGTATTCAGGTAGTTGGAGGTCGTTAGTGTCAAATGTCTTGAGTTGGCAAATTGCGGAAAAATAGCAGGTAACAGGCGTAACTGATGTATCTACGTGAATATGAATCGTCATAATTATTTGTTCACATTTCTGATTTCAAAAGTTGCTAGGTGGAAATTAGGTTAGTATGAATACAAGTAGACAAGGTAATAAAATAGCTGTTTAATGTCGTCGTTTGTATATTAAGAATTATATTATTTACTAGCTTTTGCCAGCGAGTTCGTTCGCGGATCACGTCGCTTATGCCAGCGACAACGGGTTGGCATAATCAAAGAGATTTCCCTTCACTGCTCCGCTCATATTGATTGTAGCGTGATGAAAAGTAGGTATACTATAACCTGCTCAGGAGGACGAATAATAATTGTACCAAGTTTCGTTAAAATCCGTCGACTGGTTTTTGTTTCTATAACGGTTATACAGACAGACAGACAGACAGACAGACAGACAAAAATTCTACTGATTGCATTTTTGGCATCAGTATCTATCCTTAATCACCCCCTGATAGTTATTTACAGAATTGACCCCTCTACAGATTTATTATAAGTATATAGATTTCGTTTCAAGGTTCTTATATTTTTGTGCCTATCTGTAAATGTATTATTATCTACTTACCTAGATATACCAACACTGAGCTTGTATAAGTAAATGTAACACACACAGTCACACACACAATGGAAGGTAGTTTTGGTTGCTTAAAATGTTTATGTCTAAGTCAAGTGTATATAATGTACAGTACAGTACACACACGTTTGAAGAAAAAGTTTGTAAAATAATGAAAGCTATTTGTAACTCATACTGAACTGCTGAATAAAGTAAAGGAGAATGTACCTAAACTTCGGAAATAAATGATTGTTATTGATCAAAGATTTTTTTCAGCCACTCGACCCACAGATTTGTCAAAATTTGTCTGCGTAATAAATTTCATCGTTCGCCAATTATTTATACCGAGACAGGAAACTGAGACTCGCCCCCCGAGAACGTTTTAATTTATGGACACTTTAAGCCCAGATATTGTTCTTCTATTCTTCTAAGAAATGAATTTTAAATATGTGGATATGAAAATCTTGCTGAAGCCGTTTTCCGTCGGCCATATATCGTATCGTGTTGCGAATGATAGCATAAAGGTTTATGGCGTTCCCAAATTAGGTATGAATATTTGGAAGGTCTTCATAATGAAGCTTATAAATCTAATTAAGTATAGTTGATGAACATACTGAAGTCTAGTGTTAAAAATATGTTCAAAGTATGAGGAAAAAATACGTACTTCTATAGGCACACTTGCAACTTAGGAACAAGTGGTTTGTTTCACAACGTGGTCAGCATTCTTCTGACAGACAGATCATGTCTGCTCATCCCGCTACGGCCACAATCGCGGATTTCCTAGTCTATATTATTCTATTATATAATATAGACTAGGAAATTGGATATTGCTGTCTATCTAATACTTAAAAAAAATGACCCTGATGAATGAAACAGTTGACCCTGATCCATCCGCATGAATGTTACTAGACACGGTATTTGAAAGCACTTAAAACTTTACGGACGCGAGAATTAATTTCTGTAGATATGGGGTTATTGTTTTCAGTAATGTTTTTTTAGTGGGGATGGAATCATAAGAAGATACAATTTTAATTCAACGAACAAACTTGTCGAAGTGGTTAAATTCCATATAAAACTCATTGTAAGACTGTTATTCGAATAGTCTAGATTGCTATTTTCTATTGGTATGCATCAGGTGGCAGGTGGAGCCTTATCAAGAGAGCGATCAAAGGTGATGCTCACTCGACTCGTCTCGATCGAAGTTGGACGACAAACTATGACGTCATAAACACTTTAGTGCAAACGACATAATCTGAAAGGAGTTGAGGCCACTTTCATATTCAATTTGGTGGTGAACATAATCTTTTATGAATCTTTTCGTGAATTTTTTTTGTGAATATTCCACAGCTTAAGGTTCTTTGTTTTCAGAATCTACTTGTGTAATGAGTATTCTGCGTCTGCAAATGTTCCTGGAATATCTCTGTAACTATATTCGTTTACAACGTACTGTTTACGTGTGTACCACTACACATGATGTTGTGTTAAGCTACTTTCGTTTTGCTAATGGGATAAATAGGTAAGGACTAGCTACGAACTAAAAGCCGGCAGTTATCCACCAAATATTGTTAAGGATGAAAATTAGCCCAGAGAAAATAGGTAAGTGAAGATCTTAAAACACTCCAATATGCCTAGATATTATATAACTTAACCCAAATGATCCATCTCGCATTTACAAACCTCAAACTTCGAGGTCTACATTCTACAATATTAAAGGTTAGTAGTGTGAGCAACGTCAACTTTTCAGTTTAGAAGGCCCTAACCGGAGATGCGGCTACTTTTGCTTCAAATAATTCAGATTTACAAGTCACGGTGCTTGTCATTTAGATTTAAAATGCTTTGGTTAGAAATCTAGGGGAAAACAGCGTGAAATAGCAGACTACATCAATCGCAAGATTAAATTGGAATTTGTCAAAAAAAATACAACGTAAATATCCATTGAAACTTTCATTTATAATTTTCATGCTGGCCCACCATTCAAGTAAACTATGTTACGTAAAGCGAAGTCACATAAATATTTTGTGTAATATCAATCCACGTTTACCTCATAAGGGGAGTTGTAACCGTGTGTGTATGTACATTGTACAGGTAGGTTCTGCGTAATGGGCTTTTTTGTTTTCTCCCATTTCGGTTCTCAGGTGGTGCTGTTACATTGTTTCCTAAAGAAAAAAAACGGCCCAGAGTTTCCGGTATATGCGGGTAATCGTAACAGTGAATCACCACTCTCACCACTGCAAAGGGCGCGCTCCCTGCCCATGCGGTACTTCATCGTGGAATTATGACTTTGGTACGTGCCCGATATTTCGGATGAGATAAGAATACCGTTTTATGTGTATTCGTGTCACAGCAGACCAAATTACTGTGAATAATTTAGTTTATAGCATCCCACTGAATGTCCAACTTTGGCTAAACGTGTGCAGTAAAAACACCAACAACTAAACAATTTGCGCGCCCAACTTTCACAAACTAAATGCTTAATTAACGCGTTAGCCACGAATTAAAAACACAAGTGTGAAAAGTGAGCTAGCGAGGCGTGCAGAGTTGCATCATTTGCGGATGTTATATAATCATAAGTGGCATATTTACTGCAGCTTAGTAATCATTTGTGGGAATTGATTGGACGAGTGTCCAATCAATTCATACTTTTTATCAATATATTTTGCACATTATTTCTTTGAACCAGCTAAGAGAACTCGATATATTTTGATGATTTGCATAGTGCATTAAGTTAAATATAAGTATGGATTGTTTCTACCTATACCTAAAATTAAGAAAATAACAGTACCGAACTACTTTTTGAAATGTTATAAATTAATCACAAAGAAACGAAATGACACTAAAACAAATAGGAGGGTAAAAAGACACGAATATCTCCCGATTAGAATTCAAATTACATCTATTGTCTAAAATGTGAAATAAGTAGCTAATTATGCCAACAGTATTAGATTCTATTAGAGCATGTTGTATAGTGTTTGCTGTGTATCGCAAAATAATTCCTAGTATCGAACGGTTAGCGTCGAACATAAGCTTTCATCTACGATCTCGCAGTTAACCAGTTTTTAATGAGTTAACCAACTTAACCCTCTAAAGTTCAGACCTCAGGGGAAGTGTCCAGTCGGCAAGGTACTTATTTATGCTCCCCTTTAGGACAGTAACACTTTTGACGTGACAGGGTTATCGATATATTTTCAGATGTTAATCGTACTACTGGGACGTATTAGCTATTCATTGGAGCAAATTGCTAGTTTGTCGAAATGATAGATTTTATAACATTTAGGCTCTCTCAAAGTCGCTACTTAATGTAATATCTGCAGTAAGTAGATGAGAGTGAAATATGAAGAGATTTTTCTTTTAGACTATATAATTAGGAATTATATATTTTTACGTATATAATAGAAAATAGCGAAGACAATTTTGCAGTCTGGTTTTAGCCAGATTTTGCTAGCAGCATTTCGTAGAAAAAGTAGCTGTTTCGTACCAGCAAAATATTAAAAAGGGATACAATAATTAGCCTTAACTTCACTATTGTCAACCAGCACGATAGAAGTATCTAAGATTACAGATGGGTACATAAAATATTTTACTCGTGCATTGCGGGGCTATCTTTAAGCGCAACATATTACTGGTGAACATTGCTTTGAAGTCCCGACGCGAATAGCTGTGAGGGAAATGAGAACGAAAATAAAGTTCTATCATATGTCTGCACATTTACATATATAGCTAGAAACTATTTGTGTACTGAAAAATAAAAGGAATGAAACCTTTAGTGAGCTGCAAATAAAGACTAATTTTATGTGCTTTGTTTATTACACACAACAGAGGTTTTGATGGCCACTTCTTCATGCTTATGATTACTAGGTTTCACTGAAAAGTGAAAATTATATGGCACGGCCTTACTTTGTTTTCATATTGAGTTAGGTTGGCATGGGTCGAAATTAAAAAGTAGGTACCCAGATTTAATAAATTCCATTTTTTTTGTTAGTACATCCCAGATAATTAAATTGACAAGGTAAAGGACAAGGTAAGTGGGATATGGTGAATGAGAGTAGAAAGATCCCGTAGCCAAATTGAATATATTAATGAGTATTTCTTTGTAAATTGATATTGAGACCTACTTATTATTTATAATTACTATTTTTAAACAATATAACATTCAATTTTCAAAAAAGATCAAGATCTTAACAAAAAAACTAGATTTTTAAGATGAAACACCATAATTTGTATCAAATGTACCTACAGCATATTACAGGAGCATGTAATTTCACCTCTGAGTTATTCACACAACATGAAGGATTGTAGACAAAATAAAAAGCTGAGCAGTGGCACAGAAAGCTCATCACACAAACTTATGTAACAAGTGCTCTATTTTTCATTTCAGCACAGAATATAAATAAACAGGCGCAAGAAGAACGATAACCGGGTTGTTTGCATTCTGCTCCATTCTTTTGTTTCGCAATCTTTTGAAACACGAACATCGATTCCCAAATGCATCCACGGCTTTTCTATTTAAAAATAAATATTACAGTAAAAAGGTACTTTAAGTTTCATTTTGCCCCACGAATAATTTAAATAGAAAATTATTTTAAATATTTTTATGTCTCAATGTTCCCCACGTAAAAAGCAACGAAATATTAAAATATTAAAGTTTCATTTTCTTCCATAACATCTTGCTGAGGTACAGTCGGTATAAAAATGTTATGCATCGTGACAACTGAATAAGGATAAGTGGTTTATTCTTTTAAACGCATATACGATGAAACATTAAGATCAG
>NWSH02000008.1:9172556-9189956 GCA_002382865.2 Heliothis virescens
ACTAGGGAATCATAACTGAATTGGAAGTAGATGTATAAGGCGACTTACCTTAGCGAAATAATGGTCACAAATAAATATAAAGGTTTGAAATTGAATCATTATTTGTTACGACAAGTACCAGGATGGCAGAAGTCTACGGAGATGATTGCTTAAGTATTATCACTTAGTTATGCACAAACTGTTTTTCTTCAGCATATCGACAGAATGTGTTATTAGAAAAGACAGATTTTTGTATTAACTATTTTTAATAAAAAAAGTTTTAATTTTTAATGATTATAATTGATTATATTTTGATTACGATAATATAACAAGTTATTGAGAATCACTGCACTGTTTGATTTATTATTCCTAACGCACATGATTTAAAACTGATTTTCCTGCTGACTGTACTGACAATATGCTGTCCAAATATAATATTTATTTTTATAATGCTTTGACGAAAATGTGTGGAGCAATTTGAGAACTAACCCATTGTATTATTTGTTTTCGAAAATACAAAATTCTTTTTCAATTTTAAGGTCGTGGAGCAAATTGGGATACGATTTAATTCTTATTTTAATTTAATATTTTTGTCGTGGATGACTTTGGGAATACTTCGTGGATCAAAATGAGAACAACCCGATAACCAAAGGAATTTGAGTCTCGTACTTTTGAATTTGAATATTTAATTTATACCAAGCTTAAAATTCGTGCAGGCGGCGATTTAAAATTGTATCTTGTTTGGAGATGACTGTACCTACTGAAATGGGTACGTTTCTGTTTATTGTTTAGTTTGCTCCGTGAATAAGTTAGATAAGGGGTGGGGGCAGTGCCTTTGAACCGACCAAGAGCAGTAGTAAACAAGAGGATTTAATGGTTATGGAGCAGTCGGTGGCGCTAAGTGAAAATGAAAGTGATTCCCGGGAGCCCGTTAACTCCTCGGAATTATGACGAAAATTCGTGCGTTCACGTGTCCCACCGTTTGCGACCTGACTACACCGCTTTTACGATATTGTTACGTTCATTGGCCTTTTACATTACGGGAATGGACTCTATTGGTCTATTTTGTGGCGGCCGATCGTCTCTATCGTCGAGGATGAGTGGCCAGCCGCTTTCGATGTCACTCGTTCGATACAGGGTATTTGTTTCATGTTGCTCACATAAATTGGTAGAGATATGAACCGGATAAAACTTAACCGCATCCGTATGTTTGCTTATGTGAACATGCTATACTGTATGTTTATAGGGTACGGGACATATCAAAACTGCTTTGTGGTTTAAGTCAGCATAAATATACATGAGTAGTTACATCAATACTATATTGTAATGGGAAATAAATACATGAAGTTCTGTCCTGAACTCAGTTAAAACCTGGTTTCAGTTACGTTTAGACATTAAGAGAGTGTTTTCACGTTGAAGTACTGCTTTATGTTTCGCTTATTAATATACTACTTAATTTAACTTGGTGGTACCCTGACTTAAAAGTCTATATATACCTCACTCTATACTTTTACGTTGAGGTATTTTTGACTATTTTGAGGTTCATAGAATAAATAGCTTTTTACAATGTTTTTTTTTATTAGCTATTTAATTTTTGAACAACATACATATTTACTAACCACCGTTCATGGTAAACATACAAAAATATTCATAGATGTTTCAATCTCTATAAATCTAAAGTTAATATAACACAAAGCAGCTCTCGTAATATTATTTGTGAACACAGATTGTTGCAAATAAGTCCCTCGGGGTGGTTTGGGGTTGTAGTGCTGCTCAATATTATGTAGTTTCGATTTTAAAAGCGTTCCGCTCTGGAAATACAACAGTATTCAGTTTGATATTATATCTCTTTCCTTGAAGAAAATTGTTGGATTTATTCAGAAAAAACATAATGTTTTTAATTTTTCCAAAAGTAAATTGAATTTGTTATTTTAAAAGCCTTTTATAACTTCTCAAAAATATTTCTTGTTAATTCTAAGAACGGGTGGTATGTCCACCCACATATCCAATGAGTGGTTGTTTGGGCAAATGAAACGAAATAACGTGTGGGTAGTACCACACACGATGATCAATATGTTACAATGTGTTTACATAATATGCATTGTCGGAAGACTAACAATATGTTTTATCTTTGAGAGTAAGTGAAGTTTATTTTTAATAAAACGTTAACTCACCGAATATTAAAAATTTTATACAAATCTGAAATCGAGCTTTGTAATCTACACCCATGTTTATACTGTAAACAAAAGTTAGTGTGTTCCCAGAATTATGGACGTCATCAAAAAGCAACCCTGAGTCCGCTCCCGAGCTTTAAGTATCCAATCTTTGCGAGGCACTTTTAGCAAATCGTTTTGAAGGTGTCCTACACTATGTTAGTTTAGATGCGCGTCTCACTCTGCACTGGTTTTGTCTAACAATAGTGGAGTCTTAGAGGTTGCAAGACCACGTAGCCTTTTATCGGCCACGATTTTCTTTGTTGCATCTTACTTGCAGGATTTATTGTACTATGTACAGTAATTCTTGTCTCGTGTACAATCTTATGTAAACCTTATCTGAGCTGTAAATCGTAGATACCTTTTGCTTTCAAATTGTTCACCACTTCTGTTACATTAATACGACGAAATAGATAATCAAACGCGACCTTGAACTTTCTCCTCTGACTTTCACAAACAAATGACGGTTTGTGTAGGTACTCATAACTAAAATCGGGAAGGGTTTGTTAATAACATCGTGGGTTTTCTATTACAGTGAAAAGCCACATAATACTTACAATGTTTGTAATTGTTTGTGTGTTCAAATATTGATCACTCGATGATTGAAGTACTTATGTTGAAAGCGGAGGTGTACGATTCGACCTGTATAATTGTAGGTATGAGCTTTGTATAACCCTATAATCATCACAATCGTACAGCGATTAAATTGCAGTTCGGTATTTCGACTATTATTAATATGTAGATGGATGCCGCTGGCCATCTGACCTGATTTATGCACGCTGTCCTTAGTCATGTCTTACAATCCCCACAGGCTCAGCCGGGCTGACCTATTCTTAGCGGGCTACATACGGTTAAACTGGCGCCTAATATTATTAGATAACAGAACTGCTAGTAAGCTCTAGGGGAACAGTCTCTTCTTAAACGAGGAAGGGGAGCGGAGCGAAGTCGAAGACAGAAGATAAGTAGGCGAATAAGTTTGAATTTACATAAAACAAGAGAAGTTAAATCAAAGTACGAATTTAAACGTCGACTGTCGAAATTTAAACATGTGCTCGAGTTAAAATCGTGTGTTTGAACTTTATATTTAACTTGAAAACACGTCGTAATTAGAATCTTTTAACGATTAATACATGCTCTGCTTTCTTCATTTTGTTGAGAGCTATACAATATAAAAATGTAATGACGGTACGTAAAGAGTTAAAACCGTTATTCAACAAGAAGAAAAAGAAGCATAAAATTCAAAACAGAGTTCTAAAACTTAAAAGGAAGGAAGTATTCCACGGAAGTCAATTTGTTGAAGTAGGAACTGACGTGTTTCGTGCGGTGCTAATGTCTGAATACGTTACTTCTAATAATTATAAGGTATTCATTAACCAAGGGTAGTTAATTAACATTTCAGCCTTCCAGAAATATGTGTCAAGCTTTGCGTAAATGCATGACTAATGTCTATGTTAATATTATGAATGACCGGGGTTTCTTCTTCAATATTATCACTGCGGGGACGTCCCTTACCTAGCTCTAATTGCATGTTTATGCAAATTCGTATTCCCGACTTTACTATCTGTTTAATATTACATTCCAGGAATTTTTGTACAACTATTTATTCGCAAGTGAACGTTAGAATGAAGCTCTTTATTTTTAATTCTAGTTTAATTAGTGTAATACGAAATATTATGTTTAATGAAATGTATTTAGGTACATACGTAGATTTAAAAAAAAAATCTACGTATGTACCTAAATACTTAAAATTAGCACAAAAGAAAATATTGGTAAGGCTAGGGTGATTATACAGCTCAAGACGAAAGCTTCCAATAAGTAATTTCAGAAATACGAAAGGCGTCTATGAATTCATATTTTAGGTTACCTATCGCGTTGTATGTTTCGTAACCTAACCTTTGCCTGTGTTGACAAAATGGCGCCATTAGAACATTTGGCACGTGCAGTCTGCATGCTATTAGATACAGTATAAAATACATAAGTATTTACCAAATTATACCATCAGTAAGTTTTCTGAAAACAATCTTCAATTTAATAAGCATACTTTAGATTAGAACTGTAATATTCTCGAAATATGCACCATTTTTAAGCAAGTGCATATTTGAATTTAAGTCGTGTTACGGAGAGTGGTATAATCCCAGTTTATAAGAGTTAGTGTTATTACGGCCCGCAGAGACGGCAACGCTTACACTTCCTAGAGGTTTTTTAAGGATTAAAAGCAACCGGCCCTGAGTATCAACTTTGACCTAATTTTTTATGAAGCTTCCATTTGAATTTCAGTCGAATATTTTCGCGTAGCACACGGGTTTATTAATTAAAATTACTTTTTTCTATATAAGCCCGCGTGTACCTGCTCTATGCAATAATTTGATAAGCAAATAAAAATATAATGTTAGAGAACCCATTATTAGATATACGTTTTATAGAATTCATAGTTTGATAAGTAGATTCCTAGATCTATATAGGCATTAAAGCCTATATTCTTTTAATACATCGAACGCAGTGAAATGATTCCCGCTTGAGTACGTTTCAATAACGTGTAATCATATCTAGCGAGTACCCGGCAACACTATCCAATTTGAAATAGGTGGCCGACAGTGAGCATAATTGCTTTCCCGCCAACTGCTCTACTTGCTTCACAAATAAACCACAATTTTGCTCCCTCCGACAGCATAATCCATATTTATTTGTTATCTCTGAATGAATTTACATGACTCAAACGTAATTATTAAAATAAGAACGTAAAATAAACCTCAGCTTTATGAAATGAAATGACTGTACGTAAAGCCTTTCAATCTTTGTGCAAAAGTTAAAGTAGTTTGAAACCTTTGAAATATGTATTGCGAACACTGTTTTAATCTTTTATTGTTTTCAACTATACTTTTATAGTCTTCCGTAATATTTTGTGTTTGTCAGCGTGGAAATATTTTGAGCTCAGACTACACAAATGAAATGGAAGTGTCTGTCTTTGATTTCGAAATAAGCTCTGAAGATTGTTTTCCGTCTTTTGTTTGGCACGGTATTTCTAACCAAAGCGTTTCGAAACTACTGAATCGGTACGGGTAGGACTCCACAAACATATAAACATGTCTACAAGATTAGGTATAATTGGAATTAATAACATAACCTACACACTTATTTTATGTTTTGCTATTTTGATATTGTTACGTAAACTCAGCGCCAAACGTGAACAACATGAACACAACACCAAAATCCCTTTCAAATCTCAGTTTTGATTAAAACTTTTGCTACCTATTGGTAGGTACTGCTTTAGTTTTACTGTATTATGTGCACTTCGTACAGCACGTGTGTACTGTAACTAGGTTCCAAGTTTGTAAATTGGGCATACATTAACTGGGGTGGAGGAAAAAAGTCCAACAGAGTGCAGTGTTGTCAGTTTTTGGCTTCGTTCCCACGTAAAATGTTGCGTGACCGTAATACATACCTACTGTGCATGAGTACAGTTTTATCACTGGGATTTTCTCAAGCCTTTTGTAACCTTTTAGGCTGCAAATTCGGAACGGGCGCGACGCGTGCAGCGGCCCGTTGTTTTGAGTGAACGCTACGCTCCTGAACATAGAGATTCGTCGTGACGTGTTTTTGTAACAGCTTTTATAGTCCTCTCCGCTGGAACAAGGGTGAAAGTTGTTTTTGTGCTACTAAAAACAATTTTCATCATCAAAACATAACTTGTTATGTTTGTTTTTATCCACTACCACTAAAATATAGCAAAAACTATATCGGCGTGGATCATCCCGTGACCAGATTTATAACGCTCCGTTTATCGCAACACGCCATGCCATAAGTATTACAACCTTACAATGCATTTTATAAGACTCATCGTCCACTCTCCAAATGCAGCATCAATGTAATTTTATTTGATACAGTTTCACTGCCTTGGTGTGGCACACCTATGCCTAAATCATAATTATGAACAAAGATTGGGTGCGAAATGACGCGCGCTAAAGGTTACATTTTTTATTCGAATACTTGAAAGAAAATACATGATTATGTAGCATTTAGGTCTCCCCACTTATAAATTTACATTGTAAATCCCATTTATTTTATAAACGAGGTTAAAGTGCGGCGATATGTGTTTTTGTAAATAAAGAAATGTTATGGTAGTAGCTGCGGGTGAAAGGATTTTTAAAGGGTTAGTAAACATTTAAAGGCGTGAAGGTATAATATGTATTTATTATGTAATTTCATGACGACAATCTAAGTTCTTTTAAGCGATATGAAACCAAAACTGTTTCTAATATGCACTTACTTATTTCTGTTAAGTTAACCTTCACAGTTTCTAAGAAAAGCTTAATTATGAGCTGGTAAAAGAATTAATGATTAATTTAATATTTATCGTCCCTGCTGACTGTTATAAAACATTTTCTTTTTCGTTAAATAAAATGAAGTTAATTGCTGTGTAAATCTATTCTCGGTAAAGCTTCACACTTTCATAATAATATTATTTCGTCGTTAAAGAAAAAGCAATGGGCTATTTTTAACTTTTATAATAACTACGGTGGCTTTTTGTTAAATCGAGTGAGGAAAATTATGGAATTTAGACGTTTCTTTGATGTTCTCCAGAATATTAAGAATTAAAAGCTATGTAATCAGTGTATATACTTAGGAGCTCTTGTCTGTGGACTTGTTTATTTTTGTTGAAATTACTTTTTGAGAAATAAGTTTCAAAGGGTGCATCATAATTATAAAAAAATGCGTACATGTGTAACGGAAAAATCATCGAACTAGCTGCTAGTGCGTAAAAATATATATAAGTATGCTTTATAAGAATGATTTACTACGTGCGATTATTCGTTCGAAATATTAGATGGAAACTGAAATCGCTTTTGAACAGGCCGGATAATGTACTTAGCGGCCAGCTTTTCTATTATAAGTTACCTTCGTCCTACCATGAGGTACATTTTCATTGTAATAGCCGAAAGGTCATCTCATAATTTCCTCCGAACTACCAAAACATTGTTATAAAGTTTTCCTATATTAAAAACAAATGATGAAAATATGTAGGTCTCTATTACAATATAAAAGATGTAACTCGCGCATTTGACGTTTGAGAGTGACGACGTTTACACGGGCGAGCGATCAAAAAATTGAGCTCTGTTTCTTCCAAGTAAAGCAAATTTGGCAAAACGCCGGGAAAACGCGACGATGAAGACTATATAAAAATATACAGCTTACAAAAGTTCCTGCATAACATGAATCATGACGCTGTACTTCAATATTTTATTATTTTAGGACACAAAGTGTTTAGGTCCTTTTAAACCTCGTTTTCATTGAAAATGTCATTCATTAAGTAAGGTAAATGAAGAGGAAAAAATAATTAAACTTGCAAAGTACGGGCTTGTTTGTCGTCGAGGGGAGCGAAGCATCGTGCTGATATTGCAATCCCTTCGGAACCCTTACACAGTGTCAGTATTGCATATTAACTTTTTGTAAAGCCCACTAACCGTGTGTTTAACGCGTCAAGGGTGGAAATTGAATTACAGGACCGCTGATAGGACACTTTTGATAAAACTGCTTCACAATATTTGCTGCCTGACTGACGCTGTTTGTGAGACTTATCTCTGTGAGATATCCGGTTATACGGATTATGGAATGCTCCAAGTAAGTATGTTGGTTTGAGATACAGAACACAATACTTATCAGAAAATATCACGTCCTAATTTACTTTGAAGTTTACAAGAAAATATTACTTGTGGCATTATGCACGTGTCCGTAAGATATATTTTACTTTTAGGTATATATACCTTGTAGCAAAATATAAGACCTAATTATATAATAACTTGATATCCACGAACATTTAAGCCGCTTCCTCTACAAAATGTCACGTAAAGGCATTAACAACACAAATATATGTGAGTGTACTTGTATTTCTATAGTAAATTCACGCCTGTCTCTCGGTGGGTAGATTCACAGAATACCTAATGTACCCGGTAGATTCCCCAAGCTACGATGTTGGCAAACCTCTTTCGACCACCAAATTAAAAGTGCTATATACCAGGTACGTAGCTATGTAGGCTACCACAAAACGTATACGTATTATAGTGCTTACTAGGGCGTAGCTGGTTTGGCTACTGTGTCTGCCTAACTTTTATTTTAACCTTATGTTAATAAATTTTTAATGTGGATAGTAAGGTATTGTAATTAAAACAGTCGCAAAACATATTATAGATATGAGTAAGCTTCTTTTTTAAGAAACATCTTGTGTATCGAAGTTTGTATTAATGTATAGTTAGAAGTATATGTGTTGCCTTCTTTCTTTTACTCTTGCTGTATATTTTTTTAGAACGTTAAATATTATAGTGTTGTTCTCCTCTCGCTGCACCAGAATTTAATTTACTGTAGCAGTGTAAAATAAATAGGTAACAGACAAATAAATAGAAAAGGTTCGAGGTTGAATCTCTAAACCTCGCAATCAGTCCACGAATTAAAAAGAGAAGTAAGTTGAAGAAATTCGAACTGAGTGTGGAATTTTACCGGAAGGCTACCGGAAGCGGTTGCCGCAATCGAGGGGAAAAGTAGCTCGCTCCGGGACGCTTTGACCGGTCATTCGTACTACTGCCTTTCAGAGATTTTCTGTTTAAAAAGTTTTTTCAATCGTAAACATTTCTTGTATTACGCTACGCCAAGTTGTCAGATGTTGTTTCGTTAAAATGTCAATTCCTGCTGCTGGTTTTCTTTGAAATCTTGTGTTCAAAAGCAGAATATTCAATTACACGATCTATAAAGCTTTTATTAACCTGTACGCAGTTGATTAATGCATGCAATCTGCGGACATTAACAAAACCAGATCCTCTAATAACAGATCAAGGTTTGGATAACTCGGATAGAGATGTTGACGGATTTGACGGCAGAAGGCGCTGGCTCGTGCGGATTCCAATCTAGCGTGAAACGGGACGAGACGCGGGCACGCCGCCTCACCCCCGGCCGCCGCCCCACCCGCCGGCTCGGCGGTTCATTATGCAGCCGCCCACGCCGCGCGCCAATCACATAGCATCGCAGCGATATTGCCGTCTCGCTAGGGATTTCAACGATGTTTGTCGATTACTTGGAATACGGATGTTTAGTTCCTTACTTCGCATGCATAGCAGTATCTTGGGTTACTCCGATAAATATTATTATCTTATCAATTTGGGCTTTGCATATTGTATGATCGAGCTTTTATTATGAATTTAGTACTGAAACTCTACAATACTCTGTCAAATGATTATAGAATTTAACGGCAATGGTTGTTTACGGTCTGAAAAAATAATACTCACAAACAGTTCGTTGAATCGATGAACTACTGAAAGGGCTGTTCTCAAGGCAATATGCTCTATATTTGTGTTTATTTTTCAAATTGTAAACTTGTTCAAAACAGTATTTTTTAAACTATAATGCGGTTTTCAAATATTTACGACACTTCTGTAGTATTCATGTATTACAAGTGGGTTATGTTGTTAGATGGGAAGTATAAAGAAGGATATCATCTTAAATGTTAATCGTTACCTGTTTGAGGATTGTGTTTTTTTGTTATTTATATAGTATACCTACTTAAGTTTGTCAAAAATATAATTTGGCATGTAAACAAAAGCATAAAATGAATAACTGCGAAAGTTTTCCAACTTCATTAACAAAAGTAAACAAATGTAATAGTTTCATAAATTAACATCGATAGTTTGACTAAAGTCGGACAGGGCGCAGCACTATCAATATTACCTGTTCCTAGCATAAAGAATAATCCGGGTTGGTCGTCATTGTATGTTGCACGGACGACAGAAAGCCTCATAGCTTGTATAACGTCTTTGGTATGGTCGGCCGAGTCAGCTGTACCTAAGTATTTTTTATTGCAGCAGGCAGGCAGCGGTGAATATAAATGCAGCCGACAAGACTGCCGTGTGGCCGTGTGCGAGCCGCCAGCGTATCTGATAAGTTATTTCCGTTACTTTGAGACGACAACTCACGCCGGATGCAAGATTTTTATTTTAATTTAGCTCGAATATTATTTCACTTCACACAGTCTTTTTTTCCCTTTATTGTTTTTGTGTTAAATGAACATTGAAGAGTCTTCAGGCTTTACACATTATTGTTTTCGCTAAAATATCAGCAAAAAGTGTCAGTCTGAGAGTTAAAAGATTGTTCTTGTTTTAGAGGCGATAAAGTATTCGAGCATGAATCTTTAAACTTGTAGCAGACCTCTTCCGTGGGTTTAAAATTAATTCATGTTACTTATTCAAGAATATTCTGAGTGACGGTACAATGTGGTCCAATAAAATGATATAATCTATTGGCGTGACAAATAACATTCTATGTAGATGCAACAATACGAAGCGTGGATGAGATGGAGCCACACACAGAGCCAGGGAGTAGTAACTGGAACCAGTTTGGAGTGTCATGTAGAGCGAGTGACAATTCCTCAATCTTTATTGTCACCTATTGGGGCCATTGGTAAATCTGGCATTATTATAGAGTGGGGGTAGTGGAGGCTGCAACGACGCTCGCCTGCAAGTGGGAGTTCACATTCACACCGCCGCGTAGGGTTGTCACATTTATCCAATTAAATACTGTGCTATATAAATAAGGTTTTTAGGAAGTATCTTTGATTTTATGGATTTTGTGTTTTATGGAATTTAATATCCTAAGTGACAACAATGAACAAATTGCATACGAGTTTACAAGTTTATGAAAATAACGTTTATTTCACAAAATGGGGGCCAAAAATCTAGGTCTACAATATGACGGCAGCTATATGTTACTGCACGATATATGGGTCACAAGAAACATTTTTCCCCTGGTAACATTGTTTAGGTTGAGTATTTTATCCCGCGGCACGGCACGTTGCCCGTCAAACTGCGGGACCTGGCTCGATAGTAACACGTGGCTTGAATTCCAAGCGCGCATCGCTACAATAAGCCTGATAACGGCAGCTTTGTTAACATAATAATTACTGCTATAGAAGAAACCCTTGGCGCTCGTTTTTGTATACATTTGGTTAAAGCATGCCATTCTAAAGTGGCGGTGGAATAGAGGGCGGGAAGCGAGCAACCCTAACCGCAGCAGACATTCCAACACAATTTCCCTTTTAACTCGGACTCTGTGGCCAGTATTTATCAATGGAATGATCTCACGGCCCGGGCTCACACGAGTAGTTTATTTATTTAGCATATTCATTCGACAGGTACCCGTAGTCTGTCACACGTCCAGATACTTTATTTGGTACCATTATTTTGGAATTAGACCTTTTTAAAACGATTTATGAAGGGATGCTGTATAATTAAAAGGATCCATACTGAAATAATGTTTTTTGTTCTTCATTCGATCGTAAACAGTATAAACTTTGTTTGGGTATAGTAATTACTTATCTATACACTTAAATAAAGTAAGTTTTAGCTGTTTACATATTGCTATAAAATGATCTTGTTTTATCCATCTGAGTTTCTAGTTTTCTATCATTCAAAGAACCTGGAAGCTAGCTAGAAATGACATTTACAAAATAAAAATCGCATTTGTGTCTTCGTGATATTTTTGCCGATAACGTCATGTTGTAATGTTCCACATTTGTGTATTATCAGTATTATTTGCAACATCAACAGACATAACAGCCGGAATCTGGGCTGTTAAAGCATTTGCGTAGAATATTGAACGTCTGTATATTTGGCAGAATGTTGTTTTGGAGTTAACAAATAACAACAGAGACGTTCGGTACCGAACACCTTACGAATGAGTACACAATTCAGTCAGCAACGTGTTCTATGGGCCTTATTGTGTGCGACACATCCTGTATTAACGTGGGCTGTGTTTGTGTGCGTCACTCTATCATATAAAACGTATCACCCACACAGCGTTATTGCGAGACATGTATTAACCTGTCGATTCAACCTTGTTCCTTTGTCGCTGTGGTTTATCGCTATGCAAACGAGCTTTTGTGGCGATATCACTGAGTCATAGTTTTCGTAAATACGATACGTTAAAAATGTACAGGAACCTACATGTCCTGCACACAGTACGCGTGGGCCGGAAATCTCCTCGTTGAGTTTAGATAGACTTATTTACTTAATGATTATGTGAGAATATACTAAGTATCTAATTATTTCTGTGAGCGAACCGCTTGTTACATTAATTTCCTCTTTTGAGATAAGTACTCATAGGTATACAAATGTCGTAAAGTGTTAATCGAGTAGAGATATTTATAATTCCAAAATAACCTGTATGATCTCATAAAAATGTTTGCTACCCTAAATAGAGACTTGCTCCCCGAAAAATATCATCAATAATAATGAATTCAATAAAAATCCTGAAATTCTTTTTTGTGGGCCATGCAAGATTAAATGAATGTGCTTCCGTCGAAAACTTTTAGAAAATCAGTTAAAAATAACTGTAAAAAAGTTCTGATTCAGATAAAAACTTTTCGTTTCCTATGGGCAAAAGCGCAGTCGAATTTTTCGTAGCACTAAGCCAATTTAGATTTCTCTGAGCTTTATAATCCGACTATCGAAATGAACTGGATTTGGATGGAAGACCCGCATGACACTGACGACTGGCGCGTTAATGTAGATTGTATGTAGACTTGTAGAGGTATCGTTTGCTCTCGGAACTTGCGCCGCTAGACAATCTGCGAGAGAGCCAGGAGTCTGCTCCGTATCCGTGAAAACTTGCTGACGGTTAACGAATACGAATAATTACTTCGTTCGATTGAATTTTGCTCAAACAACATTCTGCAGATTTGACTCGCAATGAAAATGAATACAGTTTTAACAAAATAAGTTACCAGTTTTATAATCTGTTTAGTTTTTCTGCTATTTCGAATTTCCGTACAGTTACAATATTTAGTCCCTAATTATTTTATTTTACTGTATATTGTGTGTAAGATTGGGTATGTAATTTTCCTAAAAATAAGCAGTTCGTATTTTAGTTACTGTAGTAGATTGCTTATAACATGAACGAAAAACCCGTAGCACAGGAAAGCAGTGTTAGTTATAAAATACAAAGTTTTTATAAGTTGGTATAAAAAGCTATTATATTATAGAGAGGGAATGCTACACATTTCCTGGCGGCACATTGTTTGTTGGCGGTGAGCCGGGACTCCGGACTCCGGGGCCCGGGACAGTTGCGGCCCGCCTGGAAGTTCACTTACGTGAAATTTGTGAACTATCCGACACTGACCACGCGTGAAGTATTTGTTAAATATGCACATTGTAGGCGTCTGTCTAGCGGGTTACAAAGTGCACTGTTTGCGGTAGCGGAAGGCTTAAACTTATTATTTTGGGACGTAAAAATAATTACTTTTTGGTGGCGGTTTTAAGGAATAAAAGCAATCCACTACATAGGTATTTGTATTCCCTTTACAGTGTGCGGTTTCTACACAATAACAATTACTTAAACGCTAAGGTCTAAAATAGGTAGGTAAAATAGGTACACTATCAGAATTAAATGTAATGGCGAAGTGTAGGTTCGTAATATTTGCACTAATTCTACCCGTGTGATTACCTAAAGTAACCATAACTACAAACTTCCTCACAAAGTAAACATCGCCCCCACACCACCTAGTTAGCAATGTAAATTAAATAATTGTGTTGTATTACGAAGAATGCCAGTAGAGCAAGCAGGTACGTCCGTAATTCTTTTAAATTATACAATGTTCGTCGAAACGATTCCTTTGCAAATTTTAAATTCCTTAGAATAATATTGAACAAAAAGCAGGAAGCGAATGTGGGATTATAAATACGTGAGGTGATGTGAAGGATGTTGGTTTTGTCCCCTGTCGGCCGCCGCCGCGCGCCCTGCCTGCTGCGCCTCGCTTTTGTTCACAATGAGAATGGCAAACAGTCGTGACGTATTTGGTGACTGGCAAGGCATAGGAACGTTAAGCTATCGAGCCCTTCCTTTCATATCAACGTTTTTTAAATATCGTCTTGAGAGCGCAGTCTTCGTTTGTGAACTTTGTAGATCATTAGGAAAAACCTTAGCTACCTCATAAATTGCATTTATAATAAATGTGTTTCCATAGTAGTTTGTTTAGTAACTAAAACGTATTAAACTGTAGTTACATTGATTTCAGTGACAGTGAAAACAATAATCAAGTTTTCAGATACCTGTTTGACAGTTTAAGGTGTTCAGTAAGCTCGATAATAAAATGCACATAATACTCGAGCATAATCAGATAGAAAAAGGTGAGGGGATGACCCAAGTTAATGGGATAGGAATGGGTGAATTATGTACGAAAGGAGCTGGGTAATTGGGGTGAGAGATTGGAGCTGGGTGCTCGATAACGATGGTCGGCAAACTACGTAGAGACATAGAATGGTAATGGAGCGCTACAATAAATTATATCTACGTACTTATATACGGATAGGGCCAACCTTATCCGTTATTTGAATGTAACCGTTGTCGTTTTGTGGCTATACTATTTTCGTCCGGAAGCTTTCTGCGCGAAATCAGCGGTAGGTGATCCAAGTTGCAATAGCATTGAACGAAACCACATGTATAAAATCACAGTTTCGTAGTGAACACTGAAATATTTTACCGTATTATTCCACGTTTCGTATGCAACATAACATCGAGACCGACCTTTTCATAAACCCAATATTATAAACGTCAATATGTAGGCTACTTGCCTTTGTATAAGTTACACACTATAACATTCCCCAGAGGTCCAAGATCGCCGAGAAATAAACGCACTGTTTACCTTTTCCTTATCGATATTATATTTAGGCATATCTCGCTGACTAAATTCTGTTTAAACGGATTCCGGACTGGGATGCTCGAGTGGAATTAAAACAAAGAGTTATTCCAACCGCCATTCGAATCGAAAACGGGAAAAAGGAAATAAAAATAAGGCGTAAAACGGTTGTCAAATCTGTCACTGACAGGCATCTCATTCAATTATCGTAACAAAAACAGAGTGCAATTTTTATTTTTTGCTGGAAATGTTTCTATGTTACTGTATATATTTAAGGCTTTTAGAAAATGCCATAGAAAACAGCTCTGAAGTAAATCACGTACTATTGTTTATTTAATAAGTATATGCCCATATATAATTACATTAAAATTTATTTCGTACATATTTTGATTTGAAATCAAAGCAAAGAGCCATTTGAAGAGATTAAAATATGTCGATAATGAATAATGCATGATGATAATCTTACCTTCATACTTAGATTTCATGTTCAATGAACGAAATAAAAAGTAATAAGAACTTCCTTTGACTACTGTGATAAATTGTATATAAAGAGAGATATTTTTCCTTTTTCATCTGTTCTACGTGACTACATGCCACATAATATATATTATACGTACTCAAAGGTTCAGAGGCTTTCAGAGGTATTATAGCATGCATAGTAAATAATACTAAACCGTGGCCCAACAGGCACAGACATAAAGCTACGCCGACTTTTAATAGCATAAGGTAATAAAGCGTCTTTTATTTACACTACAGAACCGCTTGGGAGCTCATAATGATTCTGGGAGGGATCAGTATTGAATATTGGAATAAAAGGCTAAATCGTCGTACCTCGTTACTGTTTGTGGCTGTTTTATGGTGCAAGGAAAATAGAAATAAGTAATTTAAAAACCTCTTTTCTATTCTCTAACTACTTCTCTAAACTTATGGCATAACACTTGTAAGTAACCTCGATAAGAACTATACAAAAAGCTCTGTTTATACATTAATTTTAAAAGGAAACCGGTTTTTTTTGTTAGGAAAAATAACATTCATCCTATTTAAATATTAATGTACTTATTTTACTAACTGTAATATTTATGTATATACGAGCTGTTGCCACGATAAAAAGGCTGTTATTTTTGTTCATTTCATTGGGGGCTGCCATCAAAACGTTTTTCAAACATTGGATGTATACAAGTAGTCAAGAAAGTTGATGTCCCTGAACAAATGTTTGCAGTCAGGCGTCACCGTAATTTTGTTACGTAACAATAACACACTCGACACACAGTGTTACAAATTAAAAATACCTCCGAGATTGCGTTACGCACGCACAATCCCTGAAAAGGTCTGCTTGAATGTTTCGGTAGGACCCAGGTAGATGTATTTTATCTTGAAATGGTTCCTCAAGTAAAGTAATTTGTTTAGCCACTCGACACTCCGCATGTGATATTCATAACGTTTGTGAATGATTAATGTAATCCACACTGTTCTTAAACGGCGCGAGCACGATGTGTTACTGAGAAATTTAGTGTGTCAGATATTAATTTTCCTAATTTAGGGCGATCACGAATAAACCGCATCTATGCTCCACAAAGTCCACACATAACAAGCTGTCCCACGCCCCGGCACGGCGCATAAAGTTATTTACACACTTCATTAGCATAGCTTAGTTGGCATATCTTAACAACACCTTGTGGTTTCCCGATTGGGAAATGCTACACGGCAACTATTGTTAGTAATCCGTCCGTCGAGTGAGTTTTGTCGACTAAAATGCAAATATCCGGCACAATTCCTCGGCGGGAAAAGTTAGACCATGCTTTTTAATTTACCGAGTGCCGCCATTACCAACCTTATCGCGGCAGTTGCCCCTAGATCTGAAATAGGGTGCTCTAAAATTGCCTTCTTATTCAGATTATCTTCAGCATGCCGATGTCGAAATTTAGAATGTTGTGCGTCGAACGACAGTTATTGAGCCTAAATGGCCTCGGGACGGTCTCTCTAACGCTACTGCTCGCGTCCGTGTCCTTAAGAACAATGAAATGAATTTTGTTACATCATTACTGAAATAAAATAAGTACATAAGTACGATTTTATGTAACAAATCGTTAAGAAAACTGGCTACCTACTTATCGCTTTCTGAAATAGCATTATTTTTTAACTTTCTTATTTGCTTTAAGAACCCATATCTCTAAATTTTCTAAAAATGGTTTTCATCTGAACTTAGTAGATTTGCCGCAAAAAATGTATGCTTGATAGCCATAATAGCCAAATACATAAGTACGATACGAATAAGTTTTATGGAAATTGCCAAATAAATCCAAAGGGTACTTAAGTAAGTATGATAAGTATACTGATAAGTCCTCCAAACTTTATATTGTTTACTGTAGTAAATCAATGTTTTTAAGGATTCTAAGATTAACCAGTCTGAAGCGGATCAGTCTTGAAATAATAAAATCAGGTGCCTATCTATCTATATAATGTTTATAAAATAAAGATTAAAGGAATACTTATTGGTTTACCTCTTCTAAATAGCTATTTTTTTTTTTTTTTTTT
>NWSH02000008.1:9191088-9220536 GCA_002382865.2 Heliothis virescens
GTCGAGTGAGTTTTGTCGACTAAAATGCAAATATCCGGCACAATTCCTCGGCGGGAAAAGTTAGACCATGCTTTTTAATTTACCGAGTGCCGCCATTACCAACCTTATCGCGGCAGTTGCCCCTAGATCTGAAATAGGGTGCTCTAAAATTGCCTTCTTATTCAGATTATCTTCAGCATGCCGATGTCGAAATTTAGAATGTTGTGCGTCGAACGACAGTTATTGAGCCTAAATGGCCTCGGGACGGTCTCTCTAACGCTACTGCTCGCGTCCGTGTCCTTAAGAACAATGAAATGAATTTTGTTACATCATTACTGAAATAAAATAAGTACATAAGTACGATTTTATGTAACAAATCGTTAAGAAAACTGGCTACCTACTTATCGCTTTCTGAAATAGCATTATTTTTTAACTTTCTTATTTGCTTTAAGAACCCATATCTCTAAATTTTCTAAAAATGGTTTTCATCTGAACTTAGTAGATTTGCCGCAAAAAATGTATGCTTGATAGCCATAATAGCCAAATACATAAGTACGATACGAATAAGTTTTATGGAAATTGCCAAATAAATCCAAAGGGTACTTAAGTAAGTATGATAAGTATACTGATAAGTCCTCCAAACTTTATATTGTTTACTGTAGTAAATCAATGTTTTTAAGGATTCTAAGATTAACCAGTCTGAAGCGGATCAGTCTTGAAATAATAAAATCAGGTGCCTATCTATCTATATAATGTTTATAAAATAAAGATTAAAGGAATACTTATTGGTTTACCTCTTCTAAATAGCTTTTTTTTTTTTTTTTTTTTCTATTTCTAGAAAAATATATTCCTGAAATACAGTAGGACTGAGTACTAAGAAATATGTTATGGTTAGGTTATCTGTATTTCAGTATAATGGATAGATCTGAGTTCGGCAGGAAGCGTTGAAGCGGTAATACCCTGCAGACTTGCGGTTTATCCCTGTTTTTAGTTCACTAACCAACCAATCGGGGTTATAGCTGCTGGAAATGAGAAATACATAGAATAATCTGCTCTAATTGGAGCATACTAAAATTGTTGGCCCGGGTTCTATGTCCGAAAATAGACCGTTTGTATTGCCGATCGCAGCTTTTGGCAATACCTCACCGGTCCTTTGAAAATACTCTTAAGGCAATTTTGCCTTCAAGCTTTTTAAAGGCCAATCTTTTATGTTAGCCTAGGAAAATTATTATATAAGTTTTATAAATGTCAAAGTTTTAGTGCTTTCAATAAATTATTGTTGGCACAAATGTTTACAGTGTATTCGAATAGTTAGTTACTAAAATCCACTTATACCAAAACCTACTTACCGAGCTATAGCGTCAAATCTTGCAGCTCTATTTCGACTTCCATTTCTCAGAACATAATGTGTCGCTATTGATTTTAAAGTTGGCGTCTTGCAATTCTAATGTTGTACAGTCGAACTTTGAAGAGATTTGCTGAATACCAGAAAAGCTTTGTCTAAATATTTTTTATTTATTGGAGTAAAAACAATTTTACCAACTATATTATTGACAATAGAAATTGTTGTAATCAGCGTAGGTAGACAGATTCCAGTAATTTTACAATTTACCGCTATTATCTTTATAGTTGAAGTGGTTTGTGACACCATAAAACAAACTATATTAGTCGTCACTGGAAGTATATCTGATATTTGTAAAAGGTAATTGTCCAGTGTGGAAACCTGCTACTGGACAATTTAAATGTAAAACTACAAAGCTACGAGTATGCTATAGGAGACTGACTCATGACACTTGGCATTTAAAACCGTGTGAGGCTGAACACTCGTCATATGATGTTTAATTATTTTATCCTTCATTCAAGAGCACAGAAATGAGTGGAGTTTTCGCACAGTCGAGTGTTGTCGGTCGCTGACCACCGGAACTAGCTCATAATCATTAAATTGGGACGCTCGTTTAACCGTTAATTATTGCCGACACTTTGGTCATTAAGAGGCTCCAGAAAAAAGAAACGCACAGATGTGAATACAAGCGACATTTTAAATGCAATTAGGCATTTAGGTAGACGACCAAAAGCCAGCAAAATGGCAAACTGGTTTATTATAAAGAACGTTTTTTATTCAGCATTTTGATAGTATACTTTAAGTTTTTATAGCTTTTATTTGTTAATTTTTTGATGAATTTAGATTTTTATTTCACATAAAAAATTACGTTTTAAACTGTTTTGTTTCAAACAAAAGCCAATGCCTATCGAAGTAGCGTATGTAACTCACTTGTAGCATAAACCCACTTGCCTTAATTGTTTGAGTTGGCGGGAATAGGAAAGCATCATGCATTATTAGGAACACCATACATAATGAACTCTAAGCGCGCTGTAATCTCTTTAAATCCTTTAGCGGCTCAACTAATTTATATCCTTTAGTGAAAAAGAATGCCTTTTTGTTTGAAGTTTGTTTTCAGAGGGTGTTGAATGCTAATGAACGATTGGGATTGGCCTTTAAATTCTTATTAATATTAATGAAGTACATAATGAGAGATATATTTACTTGGCATCAAAAATCCTGTAATATTTTTTTTTCGTGAAAAGTGAGTTTTTAGGTTACCTGCCTTTTAAAAAAACTCAAAAATCTGTGGCGAGGTCTAGAAGTCTCGGTCGTCTCGGCGTCTCAGTTACTGGTTACTGCTGTATTTATTTTCACGTCTGTGTCTTCCATGTTTCTGAAGGCACGTTAAAGGGGATCTCGGTTCTCGTCTCTCAATACTAGGCAGTCAGTCAGAAGCCAAAAAGTCTGACTAGATTACGTATTTTTTGTGCCTACCTACCAAAGCAACCGTCAAATTTTGTAGTAATCTATGGTTCATATACCCATTGTAAGGTAGAAGCGCACACAAAGAGTCGTTGTAATCGCTGGCTCTTGGGCTAAAAGGTTTCAACTCACAAAAAGTACCGATGCACATAAAGTCTTTTTAATTATGTCGCATTACTTAAACACTACTTTGATATCTAATGCAAAAAATCTGATAGACTTAATATTATCTTTAAAAAAGCTTTCCTTTCACGATATTTTAAGCATTTACTCAAAATCATAAAGGCAAGTGAGTTCGCAACAAAAATAAAATAAAACGCTCACTTTGTATTCACTACGCCTTTTTACCACCCTGCTACAGGTGTTGTTGAATCAGTTATTAAATCGCTGTTATAAAATATATTAAATTTGTGGAAATAGTCCTCAGTAAACCTATAAGTACAAAAATGTTTTGCGGATTAACCATACTTTTTGCCGCCTAGCTTTTTCTATATTAAGTATAGGTATGCTCATGGTTTTGGTATGAATCTCAACTGACTATTCAACACAAAAATACTATTTAACAACCAAATAGGGAAATTATTGTCTGAAAGGCATATCCGCTCGTCAAAGCTCGGTAATAACAAGAGTAACTTTAATAATTGTTTTGTTAAAGCAGTAGCTTTTTCACTTTCTAAACATCGCAATAACGTCCTTCATGCAACTGAAATTACCCCGAATCCCTCATGAAATCACCGAAAACTTTAAATGGAGAATAATTAATAACAGAATTCAACGTTTACATTATTTTCAGCTTCCGTTTACTTTCGTTATACAGATGTTATCATAACAACTTTCCGAACTGTTTTGAGATCACCCGACTGTTGAACGTTGAATTATTGTTTCAACTGTGCTTTTATGACTTCAATGAGAGACGTTTTTTAGAAACAGTATTCCATGCAGCTGCAGTTTTCAGGAATATTATTGCTTGTAAAATATACATTCAATATGTGATCAATGGTCATTCAATATTTTTTGTTTACATGTAGATGTCGAAGAACCTGTATTATGATTTCATAATTCATTCTTCAGTTGAGATTGTTTGACATGCATTCAGATTGTTTTTATTACAGTAGGAGATGAATGGCAGCGTGTTATCTTATCCAGCCCAGCCATGTATTGTTGGTCAAGTCCGTTACGATTAAGATAAGTAGATACTAATGCATGACTGTGTACATTATGCAGCGGCCTTGTTAGTCCTATAAAGGACTTTAAGATCCTTGTTCTTTCGTTTTTGTTTTTCCCTCCCACTTACGTCATACTAAACCAGTGAATGTAAGTGGGTGAAAAGGACATAATGCACATTATATTGTATGACTCAAAACCAAGTATTGTCCAAGTTACTGCGAGACTCATAAGTATTCCTTTATATGGAGTGTTTTATGCAAAGTTTAAAATGACATAGGTTCTTTATAGACTTTAGTTTTTATAGCACTTACGATATAACGTTTTTATGCTAACTTATGGTTCTTTGTTGTAAAAAGTTCAACAAAAGTTCTTGTTTCAAATTGTATGTAAGTAAGTACTAGTCATTATGGTTTCTTATTTAAGGTCTGTCTAACTCACATTATTTTTCGAATAAAAATGCTTAGATGTTTTATTCAATAAAGCAAGATGAAAAAGAAAAGCATACGCTTTTCGGTCTCTACTTGTATTTACATGAGTGAACTTGATTTGGTTGTTAATAAAATTAAGGTTTGCGTATATTACTTTCTATTAATAGATATTGTAGGGCCATTACTTGTTCAGTGGCGCTGTTAATTTTATTAAAAGCTGTGAGAAGCCTTACGAGGGGAGGCGGCATGTGGTGGTGCGCACGCGTGTGGCGCCAGGTGCCGACACAGCTGACGATGGCGCGAGATGGCGACGCCGGCGCACATGGCGGAGCGTGCCAGCCGCGTGCCACATCACCAATTTCGTTTTATTAGCTTCCTTTGAACCTTCCTTGAGCATACCTCCCTCACTTAAACAGTTGCCATAATTTATAGCAGCTTTACACCCCACTTACAGGATCGGCTAGTAAGCCATGCCTAAATGATTGCTTGCGGTTCGCTTTGTTCTTAGAAGATAATTATTTTACTTTTCTCTTTATTGTAACATTGCCTTGCCAATCTTTAAACATATATTCTTATTGATATTCTTTTTCTTAATAATCATTTTTTCTTAATAATAATGGATATACCAGTATTTTGGTATATCCAACAGGTACCTTACTCATCATTGAAATTAAAAGGTATGCCGATTACAAAGACAATAATTCTTATAAAATTCATAATTTATTATTTTTCTATTTGCGGTTATATAGCTGCAAATTTGCCAAAAGTATGTTCAGTTGGGCAACAAAAAGCATTTTATCGCTAAATCGCCTTAGAATCAGCCAGTCGTTGCGACTTAAAGCTCGTTCAACGAAAAGATGAATGAATCCGTCGCATCTATTATATGACACATCCTGTGTTATTGTTGTCGTGTACCTGCTATCCCTTCGAACTGCTATTTATAATTAGTCCTCTACCTGATGCCCAGCCAACGTGCTCTTAACAAAAGGATGCGTATTCTATAACAATCGGAGCGGTGTGCGGGGCTCAGTTGAGCGGGCCCAGTATTGTTTGTTGCATCTCCGACCGGCATCGCCATTGAAACTATCGCCCCGCCAACGTGCCGCCGCTAGTGACTCAGGTATTTATGAATGAACGTGACGAGCTAGCGAGTGGGATGATCGGCCGCGGTCACAGCCAGGTAGAAAATTACACTTTTGGAATTCTTTGAACAGTCGCGTCGAGTAGGGCTACTCAACTCGGCGGTCGAGGAGAGCCGCAGAGCGGGGCGCGGGGCTCCACCGACACGCATGCGTCGAGCTCTTTTACCGAGACGATCAGACGATCCCTCCCTCTCAGTTGACTCACAGTCGTCGCGCGAGCACACCGTGCCGTCATGTACCGTTTGCCAACTTTCTCGAGTAGTGATGTGATACGATACCGACGTTCAAACGCGACTTATCATTAGGTATTATTGAATTTTATTATTCTTAGTTTTAATTTTGACAGAAGTTAATCGTGTGGATTTAAGTGAAAGAAATGTTACAGTGACTTAAAAACAATTGGATTTAAAAACAAAATGAGGTGGTTTATAGTGACAATGAGCGTGATGGTGTGGGAAACAATTTTAGCCGGTATCGCACCCCCTGGCTCTTGTCCCGCGGTGTGTGCGTGTAAGTGGAAAGGAGGCAAGCAGACTGTAGAGTGTGTGGACAGAGCTCTTATCACAGTGCCCGAGCCAGTAGACCCTGCCACGCAAGTATTGGATCTCTCTGGAAATAATCTTCAAATCCTTCCTCAGGAAGCTTTTGCCAAAACAGGGCTGCTCAACTTACAGAGAGTTTATTTACGCAATTGTAATATTGGCCAAATACATGATAGAGCGTTTAAAGGCTTAACCAATTTAGTTGAATTAGACTTATCATATAACTTACTAACTGAGATCCCATCAAATAGCTTCAAGGATGCACCTTTTCTCAGGGACCTCACACTGTCCCAAAACCCAGTATTAAAAGTTCATTCAGACGCTTTGAATAATCTTGGCAGCGTTGTTAAACTTGATCTATCCAAATGCGATATCAGAGAAATTGCTCCAGAAGCATTTAGAACGTTGCGCTCGCTGGAATCTTTAAAATTAAACCACAACAAGTTACGTGACTTACCTTTAAGTTCATTAGAGAAGATTGAGAAACTGCGAGCCATAGACCTATCGGACAACCCGTGGACTTGTGATTGTCGGCTACGAGATCTCAAATTATGGTTGGCAAAACATAAATTGCTTTCAACTCCCAGCTGCTATGCGCCGACACGTCTAGCGAATCGACCATTTTCAGAGTTACCTATAGAAGAGTTTGCATGTAAACCAGAAATATTACCAGCGAGCAGGCATGTCGAGGCAGCAGTCGGTTCCAATGCTACTATTACGTGTCGGACTGAAGCCGTGCCGAGTGCTAATATCAACTGGTACTGGAATGGTCGATTGCTTCAGAATGGAAGTCACTTCAACTCTCACCAAAAAATTTATATCTTCGAAGAAGGTGAATCTAAAAAGAAGTCATCCTTAATATTAACGAATACTCAAGAATCTGATTCTAGCGAGTTTTATTGTGTGGCTGAGAATAAAGCCGGGAATGCAGAAGCTAACTTTACTGTGCACGTCACACAGCTAGCAGCCGGGATGGCTTCCTTAGGGAGCGCACAGATAGCAAGCCTAGGAGCAGCTTTATTTCTAGTCGTAGTTGTTGTTTCCTTAGCTCTGCTTATTACTTTTGTCCGGTTTCGTCCAACACCGGCTTGTGAGAGTAAAACACCAAATACGATAGATAGGGTTGTATCAGGAAATGAAGTACACCCAACATCAACAGATCGTCCTCATGTTGCAGTTTTGGCTAATAGACAAGACTCTCCAAATTATAATGATTCAAAATGTAATCCTGTTCTCAAACCTCCAAGAGCAAATGATATACCCTACACCACGAATCACTACGAGGGCAGAGGAAGCGTCGTGACGGCCGGTGGACCCGTAGTTGTCTCGCCAACAGTTTCTGGTACTATTGACCCCGATCTTATCAACGATACGAGGCCGGATAGCGCTGCTAGACCAGGAAGCGGCGAGTACGCCCGCGAGACCTCAGAATCATTATATCCATCCGGTCTTTGGGATCAAATGAAAATGACTCAGGCTAGTAATTTGGCACGTGCGGTCAGTACGGCAATCCCCACGTACTATAACGACAGAACACCAATAATAGAGAATTGCAGCGTGGATGGGTCGCAGGAGGAGCTCGGCTACATGAGCCGCACGTTCCCGCGTACGCACGCGGTGCCGGCGCCGAGCCAGGCGGCCGCGGGCGACGCGCCGTACCCGCCCGACTACGGGCTGCCGGTGGGCGGCGCACGCACGCTCCGCGTGTGGCAGCGGGCGCCGCCGGTGCTGCCCCCGGTGGCCGCGCTCAAGCGCGTGCTCACCATCACCAGGCCCTCGGCAGAGGACCACTTTCAGGATGGCTGTGCTACTGATGTTTAATCTGATAAAAGAACGTATTGTTTACATATCTAGATGACATGTCAGAAATTGTAAATTTGTATCCTAAGCTAGAAATCATCTTATACGTAAGGTATGTGTAATTTATACTTAAACAGGTTGTTAGTGTAATATTTTTTGTATCATATAATTTATTTAGATAAATAATGGAAAGTTACATTGGATCCAAATGCGATGGGTCCGCGACTGATTAGTTGAAGAATGTAAGTGTAAATTATTACGTGATATGGAATGGTATCGTCTATGATCGCCAAATAATTAAAATACTGAATATAAATATATCTTGATTGTTGAAACTCAAATAAAATGTTACATGAATATTAATAATAACTATACCGTGTAAGACATACACGACCTACCCAAAGATAATGAACTCCCCCTGAAAGTAATATAAAAGAAAATATATTGCGAATATTGTAATTCACGATGAATGTTAATCATGTACGATAATGAATGTGTAAATTTTATGTTGAAAAGGAATAAGAGTTTTAGCAGTAAAATGAAAAAAAATAAATCAGGCGATTGTAAAATGTATAACTTGTTTGAATTTGGTTTACCTAACTACACCTGAAACTACTTACTTACAACAATCATATCTTCAGTCACAGATTGATGTCATGTTACCGGCTATAAGGTGTCCAATGTTATAATTATATAATGGGCGGTCTCTTTACACACGATGGAGAAATAATAATTATGTATTGGGTTTAGGTATTTCAAAGACATTATTATACCTTCTAGCACGTGATGATTTATCTTTGTCTCATAAAGTGCCTACACGTACGGCGACAGGATGGCGTGGGCAGTATGTTCCACGTACGCGGGCAATAGAGAGTTATATACCATGACCATGTTAATGGAAATGTAAGTGGCCAAACTTCTTTACTTGACAGGATGTTATGTTTTACCTTAGAGGGACACAAGAATATTTTTTATAGACCTAATTCGTATATCAACCTTTTAATAATCCAGTGTATGATAGTTTATTTGTACATCATTACTTGAAACTTGCTTGTGAATTTAATTTACGTATCTAAAATTTAGCAAACAGATGGCTAATTTCCTTCCAGACAAGGTTATAAATTTTAATAGCTATCGCATCCGGACAAACCGGTTGGAGCTAACTTGTTCATTCATAGCCTCGAAAGGTGTATCACTTTAATAAACAATTGAGACTGAAACTAAATGTATTATACGCCGTGCTATTAGAAGTCAATACAAGAATGAAGTGGACTTAAATATTTTCTATGGAGAGCCAGTGTCATGGCGACAAAAAAGGAAAAAAACTTTCAAGCGCACCTTCCAACCCGCCGGAGAAAAACCGGTTAACGTTATTTCATTTCCGTTCGATTCAGTTTTTTATTAGAACCAAACTCTAAACGAGTTCAATGGAGGTGAGAATTTCGAAATAAGATTTTTAAAGCAAAGAATATTGTATTACAGCGAATTTCAAAAGGTTCATATAAAACGGATTATACTGATTTATCAGCTTAAACTTTTAAACGTTTTTAAATGTTTATGGTATATCTTCTTCGTTAAAGACTTTTCCTAAGGTCTGAATTTAATGTATGGCAGTTAATTTGATAACTACAAAAATTCGTAATGAATCATGGTAAATAAATACATATCCATCCATGTTAAATGTTGCGCTCAACTAATGGCAATCTTCATGTTGATGTTGTCACTTCAGTCCCGAAATTAAGCTCACCTTATTAATTTCGACCGGCATCTAGACAAAAAGACATTCTAAGCTGTAGCTTAAATAGAATTTTATTGCTTTCGATTTGACCTTATTCAGGCTTGCTTGTAATGAAATATGTATACTTACATCTTCGGACTTATCATTCATAAATATTCAGAAGTCTGTTGTAAAAAATATCGTTACAAGATCCTGTTGTTTTATAATGCGTTGCTTTTTACATTATCATTTATGAATACATAAATAGGGATTGTATATTGTTTTAAAGTCTAGTCCATTCAATAATTTATGATCAGTTGACATTTTGGTGTCCACCATCAAATAACCAATGCTTATTTTTGGGCAGGACGATTATTCAGAAAAGACATTCAAGGTAGATCCTTTTGTTGTTCTTTAAAGTAGGTGTGACTGAATGGCGCTCCAGAGTTTTGTCACTTCTTTGTCAAAAGGTTTCGTTTGAACGTTTCTTTTTATAAACATATTTTCCATGATGGTAGTAGGTAGTTACTATTTATATGAACGTGGGTGTTTTCTGTTTCTTTCTTAAGTATATAGAAATGAGATAGGCATGAAATTGAAATTTACTTTAATATGTATTGCTATAAGAATGTTGTTTTAAGTGGGTGCTAGTTTGTCTCCAAACAGTTACGAGTTAATCTGAATAGTTAGGTCTGTTCAAGATAAGGACGACTAGCATATTTCAACGTGTTTAATCATACTGAAAATTTTATAGATTAAATTAAAAACCATATCCATGGGTTAGCTTCAGTTTTTTCTAAGAGAACTCAATCATACAACTTGGCCTTATGTATGGCCTTGGCCTTTAATTTGTTAAAACTTTCTCAAAATATATTTACCAGATATTATAATATATATGCATGTACTCAGTATGCAGTATTGTTATTTATATTATAGTTAGGTATGTTTTTGAAAGGCAGACAGGTTCACATCCTGGCCTCGAACAATAATCAGATTTTCTCACTGGCGCAGTGGTAACTATCATTGTTAATGTGTGAACGAGTTTTTAATACTATCTTACATAAAAGTTGCAGACATAGCTAATCTATTACCAAAAAAGCTGGTAGATTTAAATTCTAATTACTTCAAGAGTGAGGCTTCTGTCAAGTTTCAAACTAAGAGTTACCGCACTTAAGTACAAGGGGTTTCTAACTCCCGGGCGCGAGGCCGTCGAGTGACCAGTTGAAGAATTTAGGCACTACAGCGTTCTATAGTGCCCTGGATCTAAAATGGTTACGAAATACAAAACAAAATGCTGCAGACCTCAAACAAACTATTCAGTTCTCGCATCTGAAGTCAAAGATACATTGATCCTGAAGTACAGACTAGAAACCACAAATCCGCAACAATTAATTGCGAGTCGACAAGTATCCAAACTTTCTTGACTATTAACATTTGGAATACTATAAGATAGGTAACTCCAAAACTTTGATAAGGGAAACAATTGTATTGAAATAAGCAAAATTTTGTAGAACGACAACCTTATTTACCTACCATCAATGGCTTTGCGCTTTCTTCTCGTAAAAGCGGAGACTTTCGCTGACAATAATGATGTTTCGGCCCTGGCAACAATGGGAACTCAGCCAGAGCGATCTTGATTGTTCGGCTGAATATTTCAATTGTGTACTGCTTTCGAGACTCGCTCTTTGTATATTCATTGCTATCATATTTTGTCGTGTAACGTTTGTTATTTTATCGTTTGTTAGCTTTCGCTGTCTTAGTGGTTTTTACGTTCGGGTATTTAGGTTAAATTGAGGCTGGGTTTTGGAAATATTGTAGATAGAATTAGTTTGAATAATATTTTATATAGGTATCTAAGAGTTCACATTACAGTTTTTAGATTGGTTCCTATCTGGCTTCTAAATCGGATTTTTCATAATAAGAAGTTCCCTGAAGTTCGTAGATAAACTTGTTCATTTTTGGAACATCCTGCTAGCAACTTACAGCTAGGTAGGCATAGTTCTTGCCAAACTCAATGGCAGTCCGCAGCTAACTTCCAAGCACACGTTAGCATGTGCTTCAAACCTCTCCCTCACTTCCATCAACCTAAAAATGGTTTCTGATCAGCGACTGTCGCAACGTGTGTGACTAAAAGTTGGTGAGAACGCGAAAGTTTGTATATCTGGATATCTGTTCCTCTTTAACAGTTGAAACTACTTGACGGATCTTAATGAAACTTGGCTCCATATGGCTTATATGTATATTAGGAGAATACACAGGTAGGCTTTTTTTCATTCATGTAAGGGAACTAGTTCCCTCGAGAAACAGGTGAACTGTGGTTGGAACCTAGTACCTACTTACTTATTAAAATGTACATGTCACCGGAAAATAACAAGATCCGTATATTTATAAATTTCCTAGGAAATTACGAAAATTAATTAATTAATTAANTTAAAGTAGGTGTGACTGAATGGCGCTCCAGAGTTTTGTCACTTCTTTGTCAAAAGGTTTCGTTTGAACGTTTCTTTTTATAAACATATTTTCCATGATGGTAGTAGGTAGTTACTATTTATATGAACGTGGGTGTTTTCTGTTTCTTTCTTAAGTATATAGAAATGAGATAGGCATGAAATTGAAATTTACTTTAATATGTATTGCTATAAGAATGTTGTTTTAAGTGGGTGCTAGTTTGTCTCCAAACAGTTACGAGTTAATCTGAATAGTTAGGTCTGTTCAAGATAAGGACGACTAGCATATTTCAACGTGTTTAATCATACTGAAAATTTTATAGATTAAATTAAAAACCATATCCATGGGTTAGCTTCAGTTTTTTCTAAGAGAACTCAATCATACAACTTGGCCTTATGTATGGCCTTGGCCTTTAATTTGTTAAAACTTTCTCAAAATATATTTACCAGATATTATAATATATATGCATGTACTCAGTATGCAGTATTGTTATTTATATTATAGTTAGGTATGTTTTTGAAAGGCAGACAGGTTCACATCCTGGCCTCGAACAATAATCAGATTTTCTCACTGGCGCAGTGGTAACTATCATTGTTAATGTGTGAACGAGTTTTTAATACTATCTTACATAAAAGTTGCAGACATAGCTAATCTATTACCAAAAAAGCTGGTAGATTTAAATTCTAATTACTTCAAGAGTGAGGCTTCTGTCAAGTTTCAAACTAAGAGTTACCGCACTTAAGTACAAGGGGTTTCTAACTCCCGGGCGCGAGGCCGTCGAGTGACCAGTTGAAGAATTTAGGCACTACAGCGTTCTATAGTGCCCTGGATCTAAAATGGTTACGAAATACAAAACAAAATGCTGCAGACCTCAAACAAACTATTCAGTTCTCGCATCTGAAGTCAAAGATACATTGATCCTGAAGTACAGACTAGAAACCACAAATCCGCAACAATTAATTGCGAGTCGACAAGTATCCAAACTTTCTTGACTATTAACATTTGGAATACTATAAGATAGGTAACTCCAAAACTTTGATAAGGGAAACAATTGTATTGAAATAAGCAAAATTTTGTAGAACGACAACCTTATTTACCTACCATCAATGGCTTTGCGCTTTCTTCTCGTAAAAGCGGAGACTTTCGCTGACAATAATGATGTTTCGGCCCTGGCAACAATGGGAACTCAGCCAGAGCGATCTTGATTGTTCGGCTGAATATTTCAATTGTGTACTGCTTTCGAGACTCGCTCTTTGTATATTCATTGCTATCATATTTTGTCGTGTAACGTTTGTTATTTTATCGTTTGTTAGCTTTCGCTGTCTTAGTGGTTTTTACGTTCGGGTATTTAGGTTAAATTGAGGCTGGGTTTTGGAAATATTGTAGATAGAATTAGTTTGAATAATATTTTATATAGGTATCTAAGAGTTCACATTACAGTTTTTAGATTGGTTCCTATCTGGCTTCTAAATCGGATTTTTCATAATAAGAAGTTCCCTGAAGTTCGTAGATAAACTTGTTCATTTTTGGAACATCCTGCTAGCAACTTACAGCTAGGTAGGCATAGTTCTTGCCAAACTCAATGGCAGTCCGCAGCTAACTTCCAAGCACACGTTAGCATGTGCTTCAAACCTCTCCCTCACTTCCATCAACCTAAAAATGGTTTCTGATCAGCGACTGTCGCAACGTGTGTGACTAAAAGTTGGTGAGAACGCGAAAGTTTGTATATCTGGATATCTGTTCCTCTTTAACAGTTGAAACTACTTGACGGATCTTAATGAAACTTGGCTCCATATGGCTTATATGTATATTAGGAGAATACACAGGTAGGCTTTTTTTCATTCATGTAAGGGAACTAGTTCCCTCGAGAAACAGGTGAACTGTGGTTGGAACCTAGTACCTACTTACTTATTAAAATGTACATGTCACCGGAAAATAACAAGATCCGTATATTTATAAATTTCCTAGGAAATTACGAAAATTAATTAATTAATTAATTACGAAAATGTGAACGTAAAATAATAAAATTTATCTCCAGTTTAGAATCTTACGAAAGTTTATCAATTTACTAGGAAATTTATAAACTTACGGATCTTGTTATTTTCCGGTGACATACATAAGAACATTTCGTTTATCACAATCTATTTTCAATTTCCCTTGTATTTAATATCAAATTGAACGTGAAACCTGGCCAAGTATTGACCGCGTACGCAGCTTAAAACTCTATTTTAGTGTGACCTTAGGTATGCTAGGATACAGTAGGTACTGTTGATTAATTAAAATATAAACTTCTAAGTAAAGGTCAATACCTTACCATTTCGTCTATAAACTCAATAAACTTGCGCAAACTAATAACTATGAAGTTTTCAGACGGAGTTATTCAATTCCTTACTAAGCTTCTTAATTTCTTTAATTTATTGCAACTTCTGTTTGGATTTCTACTTGCTTTCGCTACGCTCCGGCTACCGGGAGTTCCAAGTATCAAAAGAAGTAAGCAGATGAGCCGCAACGTATTTGCAGACGTTTGTAAAAGTAAGTATAACTAATAATATAAGATGCTACAACATATTGATTGGTTTTAGACTTCTTGATAACCTAGGGGTAGTGCCTATCATGCGAGTTTTTTATAATATAAAATCTATAAAAGCTAATTAGATAAGTGATTTATTGGCGTTATCCTTTTATTGGCAAAGACAGTTGTTGCGATGGAGCTCTATGACATTCAATTTTGATTGAATCGTGATCGATTATATTGGTGTGAACGTTGTAAAGTGAAATAAAAAACTAGATATTCAGACGAACTGGCCGGCGCGGCTAGCGGTGAAGCCACTGGCGCATGATGTTGCCAATGCCAATAAAAATTGATTTTATTTTTCGATATTTACACGTGCTGGCATAATTAAAAGTGGCAATTCCATTCCACTTTTGATTCAATCATATTTTTTCGAGATTCAAGGTAAATATTAGTAGTCAGATATTGTAAATTCATGATACAAGAAGTCGATTGTTATGATGGTGCAGAAGAATGCTTCGGCGATACCGGTTACCATACTTTAAACTTTAAGTAATAAAGACAACACAAGGCGGGTTTTTAGCCGATAAGGTTATCAACATTTTTATGATGCAGCAAATGTATTTTCGTAGTTTCTTAAAACATCAAAATCTTCATATCATAAAGCGACATAAACATAAAATCTATAAGTAATAATTGTAACGTAAAGCACTACAAGTTAATCAAAATGACAAATGAAAAATATTTAATCACCGTTGTTGTGTTGACAACTTACCCTTCTTCGAAAAGGAAAATATTCAATTAATAATGTCGGCCATGCCTCAAGGCCATGCTATAAAAGCTAGAATCAGATTTCGGTATGACGTAAATACAATCTTTATGATTGTACGGCGTACGGCTTCTATAATTGTTGCTGCTACGAATGAAAAAGAAAATATAAATATACTTTCGCGCTATCCACCCTTATTATAAATATTGCATTCACTGAAAGGGTGCCGAGTACTGGCTGCACAATCAGCAAATATTATCCGAGCAAAAAAGGTGCTTTACTTTTTTCTGAGAATAATAAAAGCTTTTTAAAAAAGGCTGAAATCCTTATAAAGAATCTTGATTTCTTTGATTTGAGATTTAGTGCCTACCAAACTGCTGAAATATGCCGTAGGCATTAGGTACTACAAACTAAAATTCGAGGGTAATTTTCAGAAGCTATCCAACGCTTTTGTGGTTTGAAGTCTGATGAGCCGGACGTGGACGTTACAAAGGTATCTGCCTCATTTCAACATTAATGCAAACATGGAACTGTTGTTGGGCGTGTGATTGATAATTGAATTAATGGTTAATTCCATCGGGTACCAATCGGCTCCCAAAGCAATTTGGTAAATCGGCGGACTGCCGCCGCTGCCGACCGCTCCAAACCGATGAATGTTCTTGCACACTCATAAATTAGTTTGGCATGTGTTCTGGTTTGTGCCGAAATCAACGATATGTGTGGTCACTTCCATAGATAATATTGCACGAGCATGTTCAACAACAGCAATCAACAACCAGTTTTTACAGCTGTATTGTTAAATTATGGTTCAGGGTTTTTGTAGGACAGAACAGTCTGATTTCATGAAATGATAAAACTCACATGAATGTATTTGATGAACTCTTTAAACGAACGAAAATAACTGCAATTTATTGTATTTATCAGGTAATTACTTACACTATTCTATGAAACGCAAATCTTAGATAGATTTGCGTTTCATAGTGTGTTTTTTCGATATTTTCAACCATAAAACAAGGCTTTACCAAAATGTTTGAGCCACAATTGGGTCAAATTATTTGCGACTTAATATCATTATGTAAGGACGTGATTACATCTCAGGAGACTTGCCATTTGGGTAGATGTGGTGTGTAGCGGTGAAAGATCATTTTTCAAGTAAACTTCAACTTTTATTGAAATATAGTAGTATATGATATAAAACTATATGATACAATTTTAACGACAAATTCAACCAGATTTTGTCGAAAATATTCGCTGTGGTGTACGCATATGGTAATAGTTTCATGCAAACAAAGAACAGAAACGCCCAAATTATAACTGGGACTGCATGTTTTAAAAAAGTGTGTTATATTAAGTAAGCATTAATTACTTACTAGTACTTCATCATTTACAGATATACTTTAACGAACACAAGAAATGGGCTGACATCAAAAGATAAGCCCAGACAACTTCAATTTATCGATAAAAATCACAGGACAGATATTTGAAACAAAAAGAACTCCAATATAGTGATCCGAAACAAAATAAAAACTGGGAACGCAAAGCTTCAGAATTGATAAAGGAAAAGCTGGAGGTTTTTATATCGGAGGTAGTAGATATAAGTGTGACCGCTGCGTGACTACATAGCGAAGCAAAAACTTGCCGTGACAATCGTAGCCTCGTGTTTTTAACGTTCCATTAAGGAAGGATTGCTCTCTGTTTGTGGCTTGGCTTTACAGATCTCGAGCTTAACCGCGCACGTTTTATAGGGTTCCGTGTCAATAACGTGAAAATGGATCCCTTACGGTTTCATATTCATTTCTGCCTGACACCCGATTATCCATAAACGACCTTATTTGCTTTAGTTGTGGTTTATGTTAGGTAGCAACTAGGTGTGGTTCTTTGCTTATCATCATCATCCTTCTGACTTTATCCCAATAATCTTAACATTTTCGTATTTGCTGTATGCAGTTGTCTTGAATTCGTAGATCTGACCTTACCCCAGGAATATTGATAGGAAATACGATATAATGGTTCTACAATTAGCAAACTGCACTCTTTTATTGTATCTTAATCTAAAATTTTATTAATTGTGGTGGTACACTGCGATATTAATTTCATAATAATTCTCAGTAAGCCTTCTCAAATCTAATATAGCAAGTCTCTTATTTGTCTAGGACCTTTTCCGTTAACCGACAAACACATTCGTTCTCCGCTTCATTATACCGTAGGGTATTTAATATACTTTGGTTATAGAATGTTTTATTATGAAATCGGCTATTACGATATTCCGTATTACCCGCTCCCAATTGTGTTCCTTGGACAGTCTAGAGCTCAGATATGTGTTCGTTTTAAAACATTTAAACTGACGAAGTTTTTTGTTTGCTAAACCAATCCATATCATCTTAGTCTGTTTTACTTATCGATGCCCTCAGTATATAGGCGATAACATTAATTATTTGTGTATTCCACTTATACAAAGAGTTGGAATACAAACCGGATCAGTCAGTTGTTAGTTATTTAGCTTTTCAGCCGCAGTTGTGTTGTTACCAATAAATACAAAAAATCGTTTTTACAAGTTGCTTAAACTGCCTATTTGAAAAACCGTTTTGTAATGCATATGATCACTTTATACAAATAAAAATTTAGTACGACCCGGTCACACAGTAATATATTAAATATTTAACAAAAACCCCACGCATGCAATTAAATTGCATTACTATTTATATTGAAAATAAATTCACAGCCCAACCGATATATTTGGGACGCAAATTTTAACAGATAGTTTTATTAGTGTTTACGTTTCCACACCGCAACGGTTAATCAGAATGACGTAAAATTTTAATATCGGTCTTCGATCGACACAGTATGTAAATAAATAAGTACTTATGTCTGTAATGTTACTGCTGATTGCGTCGGAAGCGCACGATACTTATAATTATTATACTTCAGTGAGTGCTTGTGATAAAAAACCTTGGTGAGAACCGTGTTTATACGCAGTACCGAAGTAGTCTACGTTAAATAACTGTTTAAAAGCTTTAGACCAAACGGAATCTATACTAATATTATAAAGCTGAAGAGTTTGTTTGTTGGTTTGTTTGTTTGAACGCGCTAATCTCAGGATCTATTGGTCCGATTTGATTTCAGTGTTAGATAGCCCATTTATCGAGGAAGGCTATAGGCTACTTTTTATCCGGGTGCGCGCAGTAGTTACCATGGGAAAGCGGGTGAAACCGCTGGCGGAAGCTAGTGTTAAATAAAAAGCCTTATTTGTATAACATTTGCAATTTTAGGGTGAAAATCATTTGCGTTTGTTGTATTATTTTGGTACATATTCACATTATAATATATTATAGAGAGTCCGTTTCATTTGTATTCGGAAACTGGGACATACCGGAACACAGTCACCTATTACTTCATCAAAACTGAATAAGTGTGAACATCATTCCGTGTCCGTAAACGGACGTAGTTAGTAATAATAAACGAGCTAAATAATGAGCAAGGAGGGAGTATTTAAAACGTACAAGGGCGATTATACATGCTAACGGCCTCCTGCACGCCACGGAGAAGCCCGAAAAGGTTCAATATTGACTTACTATAAGTTCAAGCCTTGCTATTTGTATATCTGCAATCAGTTTTTGGAAACCGCCAATCATGCAGCACGAAACTCGTTATCTAGACTTTACTATTTTTAATTTGCCAATTGAAATTCACAATTGGTTGTTGGGGGTAATCAAAAGTCTGAAAGTTTGACGCCTAGGCTCACCAAAGCATAAGATTTCATATACTGGGCTATACATAGTTATACATAGCTGTCACATAGTTGTTGCCCTGATGTTGGGTAAAGGCTAGGCTGATGCATTCAATTTAGTAAAGTAGTTCATGACGGAAGCTTTGGTATTATCTCCAGTTAATCCAAAGTGGACAGAGCATAGTTTTGAATTCCGAAGTCCTGTTTGAGCACCCGCCAGTTGGAATCGCCGTCAACTATAGCAGTCGATACAAATCAGAGCCAAGTTTTGCGTGTCAACTTTATTGCCTATAATACCTATATGTAGTTTGATTACCATTGACTCTGAGGGCCATGAGTTAAGAGATTAAAAGCATTGCATTGTAAAGTATCAAAATGAACAAAGAATTTAATATTTTTCTTACATAAAAGTATTAATTCTAGTGACGTATAATTAAGTTAAGACTAGTAATATTGTTATGCTAAAGTCTAATCTAAAATTGTCCTTTTATAACATGCAAAAATAAAAGAATTAGTGCTGGTTGGATTAATTTTCTAAAATCTTATAACTCATTATAAACTCCTATTTCTCTCGTGCCTGTACTTAAAATAAAAAACAAAAGAACGTCTAAAAGATTTTTTCTGATGTCCCTTTGTTTTTTTAATGAAGATGGCGTAAGATAATTATAGCTCGTCCCTTTAAATGAACGTAAACAATTTGTATTTAAGAAAGATAACGAAACGACATGTTAAAAAATCTACATATTTATCAGAGTTATTTTTGCTAGACCGAAAAATGCAAATGGATACAAAATAAAATTAAAGTCACTATTTTTTTAACTAACTGCGAGGTTCTGGCCGTACATGAAGAGATAAAAGGCCTTTTATCTAAACAAAGCGTTAGCTGAGTTAAGATAGCAAAGTCCAAGACACAGTGCTAATTGATGTTAAGGCGTCGGCCAGACTGACCACGGGCCAACGGGATAAGGAAATCCCGGTATTAGCCTTAAGGTGGTTAAGCTTAGCCCCGGACTTAGCGTTAAACACAACACAACCAAAAGGTCGGCCGGATATATGTGTATTTAGTACACTTACACTTTATTTGCAAGAGTGGCTGAGTATTATTTTTTCTGGGGTATTTTTTGTTCGATTCCAAGGAGTGATGGTTTGAAGGCAAGTGGTTTTTACCGCAATGAACAATATGAAAAGAGTTGAAGTGGGAGGGTAGGTATTAAATGGAAGCTAAAGGAGACCGACATAACAATAAGAGTATACGTACACTGTACTGTAATATTATAATAGGAAGGTCCCATAACTGCCCCACATAATTATATTGAGGATACTCAACGAGGGATATTTTGCCATTGTCTTTTTGGGTCGCAGGACGCGTAGGGAGTCTTATTGAGCAGGAAACATTTTATAATCATCGAGAAAACCCATAGAGTAAAACCTGCTTGCCAAACTTACTGTGTGACAATAATTAACTAACAAAAATATAATTTTATATGAAGTAAAGATGTCGAAAAACCTGGTCAGAACATTGAAGTTCGTACCTTCTAGATAATTTGATTCATGAAGTTGGTTTATACAGCATGTTGCAAACATGAGCTCTGAGTGACGAATTAAAATTTGATGTAAAACGATTTTTGCACGACTATACCAACGAGGTCGAAAATACGGTACAGTTACACTCATTCATTTATTGATGTCGTAAACAATATTCAGCTAATGTTAAAAAATCTGCAGGTAATTTTTCAGTCGGTTAGTTAGTAAATGCCTATCTCAAAACAGCTGAATATTCTTTTTTATAACTTATACAACAAATAGATTGCGTATATTTATAATTAGGCTTCTGTAACTCGTAATAAGATACGCAGGCAGAGAAAGGCAACATGTCGATTCGGTCTGTTGGCGGCCGCGTAAGTACAGCGAGCACTCCAGGCAGCAGTGAAAGATTACTCACCGTGACAAGTGACTGCCTCCGATCCCAGCAGAGTTCATTACCGACTCGCCGGACTCCATGTGACCACTTCATTTGAATACTGCTTGGCACTAGCTAGCCAGCGGTTTACCTCAACGATGTGAACTTCTTACTTTGATGCAAAACATAAGCAATCAGAAACAGTAGTACTTACTTACTTCTATGTCTTGCTTCATAAGAGTATATAAATCCCGAGATTCATAAGAGTATATAAGAGTATAGAGTCCCGGAATATTGTGTTCATAGGTTTATTTTATAAAATTGAGTTAAAACTCATTTAATATTAAAAAGTTATAAATTAATACATTAAAAAGAAGTAGTTTGATCGCAGACGTGCGATCGGTTCATACAATGTTTGACGCACAGAAAGTTTCGCGGTCGCTTGTGGTTATCGACGACGCTCTACGCACATGTCTGTATCTTGTTGCAACTAGGAAACCCTGCTCCAAATATATTGATTTTATAACAAAAACGAGGGGATGGTTGCACGCGGGGTGAATGCCCCTGTCACTGCAGATTCGCCCCGCCATATTGGTTGGGGTTCCCGCGTCACTAATGGAGTAGCGACGGCTAAAATATGAGCCCGTACTCCTCTCCATACGTTGAAAAACATGCGGAGTCAGACAAATCATTTTGGGAATTAATTCTATTACACTTTTTGGCAGATGGCGCCCGCAACGATTTATTTAAACTTTTCCATTGCAACTAACTGTTCGTGGTTTTTTTAGAGTAACTTGTGTGGTCTAACAATGGTCCTCGTTTGTTAAGATAGTCCAAGATTAGTATTCTTATGCAATATTTATTTTCTTTATACAGAATTAGTTTATACTAGGCCGTACCTACACACGTTGATTAAGCTTTATTATACTCGTAGGTACACACGACAGCACATCAAGTTACTACAATCTGACAAATTTCTGCACTCGATTTTCAACCTTATCACAATGGACGTAGGTTAACGTTTGGTTGGTAAAATTTGACAGATTCGTATACGTTGACCTGCTGTTGTCTGTACAGACAACGGCAGGTCAACGTATACCAATCTGTCAAATTCTACCAATCGATCATCTACCTTCCACTATTGTGATAAGGTTGAAAATCTATTGCAGAAATTTGACAGATTGTGGTAACTTGATGTGCTGTTGTCTGTACATACACTCGGATTTTTCAATTTGATAATCAGTTATGATAATATTACAATAAACCTTCTAGACTGCATACTTTGATGCGAATTTATTTCCATTTGATTTTATAACGTCAAATCGAATTCTGTTTAATTGACCTTTGCAATTCATGGAGTTGATTTGAATATCTACCAATTTTACACGAATATTGGCCATTTTAACGCAAATTCAGTCAGGGTATCTACATAAATAATCTCAATTTGTTTATAAGGATTCTACAATTCTATTTTATCAAATTGTATATTTTACCTAAAAATGAATTAAAACCAAACCGTACTTAGAATCTGGGTCATTTGGAGTAAATCTGAACCTTAACGCTTTTCCGAATACTTTTGCCACAAAAAAGTGATTCTTTGAAATAAGTGTGAACATTCAAGGTCTTCCTAAATAGCTATGAAACATTTAATCATATTGATATTTCAACTGGTGTGCGAAATTAATTTGGGGGTGGCTGTACAAAGTTTACGGACAATTACTATGACTTCTTATTGGAAAGTAACTCGCAATATTCCGTAGCAGTAAAAAAAGGTCTTAAGTTTTATACATAACATTCTCTAAGCTACAACTTTTATTAAAATGAAAATGGAAAATCCGGTTCATCTACCCCTTCGTGATCAAGATAACCTTAATAGAAGCCTAACTTCGTTGACCTCTCCATATTGTCTAGGGAGGTGTTTCAGGTGCGCTTCGTGACGTATTTAACTAGTTGTTCTCATTATGATACATATATACCGTACGAGTGTTTATTTGCTAAGATACTCTATACATTATAACTGCCGTCGATTGTAGTGTTGCATAAAGCATAAATTTAAAATAAACTTGTACGAAATGAATAGACAAGTTTTCTGGAAAGCTCAGTGCGACAATAGGCCATTGTTGAAGATACCTATTGCTACATGCTGTGTAAGTATATAAATATATGTAGTTATATTTTACTAAATAAACAGCTACAAATATTGATTAACTCTGTAATCGCAGTACGTAGCTGTTGTGATGCTTTGTATGAGCGATGGATGTAAATGTCTATATAAACCATCCCTTTGTTGCATCCCCGTGTAAAATATAACGTAGAATGCAGGTACACGCTACATTGTGTGCAAGTAGTAAGCATAAAGGCCAAGCCTGAATAGCGCATCATATTTTGTGGATCGCCCTCAATATAAAGGTGGCTCCTATACGTAGAAATGAGATCTATGCCATTGTAGATCCTAGAACCGAGAAACTAAAGTAACATGTTTGGAGATCGTATTGACCAATGGCTATTCTACGACCCGACTTACCTTCTTGTCTAATTACATCAGCATTTTCACTACCCACATATATTGGACATTCCCTTTTCGTGAAGTACCCGCCAATCTAACCAATTTACTGAGCAACACTCAATTGGCATTTAGGTTAGACCTTGTTAGAGTCGAAACGGCAAAGTAACGCTTAAGGTATATTTTTATACTATGTCTATCATAGATGCTTATTTCATTTCGCCAGGTTTTTTCCAGATAATGACTCTATTATAAGGGCAAGATATGCATATCCACCATGGGTAGGAATCCTCTAAATGCAGACATATGTACAGTGCATTCAGCATTCCCTGAACCCGCTAGGAGAGCAGAAACTAGCTGTAGTGAACAGAAGCCACCTATTCAATAACCTTTTAAGTTACAACTTATTTTCTAGCTGAAACATTCCAACAAGGGAAATCAAAATGTCTTCGGACAACCGACTACAATTGGAAATGTTCGTAGGCAAAGTCTCAAAGTTAATAGCGACCGTGTGATTTGTACGTGGGGTGGACAAGCGGTCCGTTACCACGCACGTTTCTGGCGCCCTGGCAACAGTCCCTAACGGCTCCACACTTCCTTATACCCGGACACCGCAGTACCGGCCCTGCTCCGGCCACTACGATAACTTTAATAGCAGGCGGCCGGGAATTGGACACCGACTGATTGTGTTTACTACCTACAGAACATTACGTAAACGGTGTTCGTCCGCCTGTCTATCCCGTATGACTGTACCGGCGCCAGTCTAAATATCGATCCAGTGTTGTACTTAAAAAAACATGGAGTAAGAACCTAACGTAGAAGGAAAATAAAACACAGATTTTACTATTACATACTCACATATGTACAAAACTAAATTAAGTAAGGAAGGCCTCATCAAGTATTGAAACCAGAAGGGTATCAAAGTATAAATAAATACTCGCCCACATATGCAGTGAAATAGTAAAAATATCATCAATCAGTTCCTATTTTAGTACCTATCGAGCGGCTTTGGGTAATCGCAACTAAAGGACGGCATCAATAGCATGGGGCTATGTTTAGAAAATCATTCTAAGATTAAATTCGGATCCCTCCGACCACAAATCAGTAACGAGTCCTTATTTATTAGGGTAGAAATAAAATATAGCATCAACTTTTCATGTTACATGCTCAAATGGGAGGTTTGGTTACAGAAGTTTGGTCGAGGAAAACGTCTCGGTTCCACCTAATAAAAAAACTGTATTTTATTATCATAAAAATGGACGAGATTAAATTGTGATATAAAATTAGATGCCAAAGTGCTAGCGGCTATGAATTCCGACATATGGCTTTATTGATTTATCGGTTGTGTTGTATTATAATGGAAGTTCTTATATCGACATCTATTATGAAGTTATATCGAATTCATATATGAAAAGCTTAGAGTATATGTTATAGCAAGTGCGCATTCCTGGAGTTGATATTTCTTCTTGGTAATGTAGGTACTTTCGCACTTTTCTCGTCTTCCAGTCAGTGTGGCGTATTGTTTGTTACGGAATATTTTTGATCAAGTGATTGAAATGAAGCACTTATAAGTATAATCATCTTTATTTCGATGCCTTAGAGTGAAAACCTCGTAAGTGTAAGAGACATGACTTTTCAGGAGGAACATGTAGGATGTTCTTTGCGAAGTAATCTTCCTAGAAACGAGATGGGGAATAAAAAAAAAATGGGGAAAAAATTGCAGTTCCGAGGTTTTCACTCTAAGACGACGATTTGTAGTTTTGAGTTCAGACCTGAGCATCTTCAGGAACCGGGAAACACAACCAGGAACAACAATTATGAAATGGATATCTTTAAGGCCCTTAATTCTTCGACATGTAGCATTAATTTTAAGTACCTAAGTGTTAAGTTTTATACCAAAAATATATAATAGAAGATTGATTTCTTTCCTTCCTTAAAGTTGAGTCCACGCTTTACGGATTTGTGGGTATGCGTCATAGTCTTAAAAGGTCACTATACAACCGTACAGATATTATGTAACAGTAAGTATTATAAGTATATGAAACCTACGTAATGATGTCATTAGTGAACCAATTAGAATAACGGTAAGTTTATAAATGTACCGCAAATATTTGCAAAAAATGATATTACTTTTTTATATGCTACTTAAAAACAGGATATAATAGTAGTAAAACAACCTCAACGTACATTGGCACCACAAAAACACAAAGCCATAAATTCAGTTCGACTGCAAAAAATGGCAAAGGAAATGATCCTACTTATCTTCCGAATGGTCTTTTAAGTATCCACATTCGTTTTACATAAAGACGAATTTAGCAGAATAAGTAGGATATGGGTACAGTGGGATAAAAGTACAAGTCGAGTGCAGGCGTTCAGTGAAACGTTTCATATGTAAATGGCCCCGTAATCTGTAGGAGGCTCCCGGCGAACAGACATCTATCGCCGGGATCGGGCTGAACGGGGAAACTTTTCGTCTCCGATATGTATTCTCCAGTAAACAGTAGACTGCAAAGTTTGTCACAGTTTTATGTACTTACAGACCAACTAGCAGCGATACATTTGCAAGTACTCGGCTGCGAAGCGAAGGGTTTTCATGTCTTCTTTATATCTTTTTTCCATTTAAAAATATCGCTTTGACAGCAAACTTGGTGCACCAACGGTGTAACTGGGATAATAACTTTTACCGCGTTCCATTCTTTCTGCTTTGTTAATATTTTCAGCGCTATTCAAAATGCTATCTAGAAAGTGTTTTAACGCTTTACTCGGAAGTAATAAAGCTGGCACAGTTAAAAAATAAATGTTGATGTCTTTAAATATTCAATGTCGGAATATTGAAGTAGGTACATTTATACAGGACTCTGAGATGACAATATCTTTTATGAGAGACATGTTATAGCTAACAAACTTTTATTCAAGATTGTATACACACATGTTTATCGATAGTTGTGTTCTAAAAGGTATCTTTGCAAGTTGATCCTTGTTTGATTTCCGACTGTGAATAATGTTTGTGTGGTCGTGGCGGTTATGTCCTAGACAGATCTTGAGTCACCCAGATGGAATTTATTGAGTAAGAATACTTAAACGTCTTATTAGTCACATGTTACGTTTCATAACTCTTAAATAACATTTCGCCAGGCCTTAGTCAGATACATCTCTGTGCTGCCTGATATCCATTAGTTATGCAAATCGTAGGTATACCATTCAATGACTAAAGCTATTAATCAGCTATCAATAGATTTACGGGTTAGTAAAATTTCAAAATAGTTGTCACTTTGAACACAATAAATAATCCTCTTCTCAGTTAGGTCGCGATAAAATTACTGGGATTTGAATAAGAAACTGTGGGTTCAAAGTCCGGGTATACATTCAAAGGCTTAAAAATAGGAGCCCCATATGGAAATGTACGTTGTTAAACGTATAGTCAGTCAACAGTTTGGTATCGCGGACACTGTAGCTAACTTTCGATTGGACCAACAATGTATGCTTAAATAAATAAGCCCAATGTTAGTGAATTACGTAATCAAGTATATGCATAACGCTAAACGAATAACCAACAAAAATATCAGTGAAGTGATTTAAGTTGAGTTCAGAGCGTGTGAAATAAAATCACAAAAATACGACTGGACCTAGATAAACTATTAACCACAAACATTTTTATGGTCTGGTCTTTATTGTTGTCTAGTTTGCGGTTTATTCCCACGTGACTTCTTGCTTTAATTGCTATTCGTATTTTTTACATTAATTTATTTAAAGTATCTTTACACTGCAAAGTTATTATGACGCATTTTCTTCACAGTTTTTAAACACTAACAAGCGGTGAAGGGTGGTTGTTTTCAGTTGATGTCTTTTTTATTTTTGACATTCAGAAAGTGCTAATTAGCTTTCGCGCTCTTTGAATAAATTACCCTTGCTTTTTAAAAACGGTTTTATTTATTATTCTTCAGATGTCGTGAAATTTAAGGTTTAAAATATATTACGTAAAACAGAATAATTTGGTAATTAGTAATTAGATTACGTTTAGAGAAGCTCTATGTATTTGACATTATATTATTCGGAAGAGAATCAGTAGACAGTTAAAGGTATTAAGCACTACATAGTACAGTAATAGAACTTAGTCAAAGTATTTTTAGCCATTTCTCTCTTCTAATATTCATATAATTGAGAACGGCATTTCAACGGCCGTCAACAAAGGCACCGACAGAAATATAAGAGGACTAGACCCAACTTGGACAGTAATATTGAAATGGCGTCTTAGCAGTTCCAATTCTGATTGTTAACCGTAATAATTTCAACTTACTTTGTTTGGCATAATTAATGTCTGAGATATTTAGGCATTATAATCTTAAGCTATTTCAGAGAAACATTTTCTGGTTTTGCTTTGACTTCGTGATTACGTATTTTTTGTTGAGGCAATTCGTTCAAGCTTTTATCGGACTTGGTAAACTTTTTGTTGGTCAGTCGCCATTGCGGCGTGACAATGCCATAGTTTCTTGCTTGACCAGTAAGATCGCAGGTACATAGAATATTATAAAATATGTCAAAAGTATAGAATCAAAACTTTGAATAAGTCTGGTGACATCATGATCTGCCTAGCGTTCTGAACATTTTATTACTGCCACTAAAACCGGATGACCTATCCTAGTCGGTAACTCAATCTTCTTGGTAGAATAGTAGGATCCCTTTGTGGTTTCTAATTTCCTGTAATTATCATCCAAGAAGTGCAACAGTCATTCATCGATAAAATAAACTAGTGAATGTTATGCCTATACTAAGCAGTGAATACGTGGTGCTTAAAGAGAAAACGAGAGTATCAAAGCAACGATCACTCGTGATTTGATGAACGTGCTACACATTTTCATTATAAAATCCGACAAGACATTACGTCCGGATGAGAGGGTGCTCGTAAACTGATGCAGTAACTGGCGTGACATGCAAGACTTTGCAAACAATGTTCTATGCAGGTAAATCAATCGTGAGTTCCGTGGCTTCTCACGCGGCGCTCACTCCGAGGGCTCTCAAGTCGATCGCGTCTTCCATTCAACGCCTTTTTGTACAGTACGCCATTTCCTATCAAGGAAAAAAGTCGAACGACAGTGAGACGGACGTTAGTAGTTCTTGTGATATTTTCGTAATACCACTTCGGAGATTAGATTTTGACGTCGTAAAACTACTCTACGATCGAGACTATTTGTAACAAAAATAACAACTGGAACCGTGGATTTTTGGTTTTTGTGATTAAAATTAGCATTATATGTCTACTTTAACAAATGCTCGTAAAATAGCACACCTATTTGTTTCAATTAGCTGGAGCATTACTTTACGAGTGCTTACATTTTGCAACTCGGTAAATCAACTCGGTGGGCAGTGATTATTAAGTATGCATCGTTGCGTTTTTGAACCTAATTTGCTGTGAAGTTAGTGTAGTTGGTTAGATATTAGTTACTAGCGGCATGTAATGTTAATACATGTCGAGTATACCGTTTGGTGATTTGTTCAACCGTAAAACAAAAGAGCTTTAGTATTACGATACATGGTGCTCTCCTAGTTAACGGTACGAGTGGAGCCTCTCACTCGCCGCTATAATGGCTGCAACACATAATTACTATATAATTGGAAACTGAGACGAATCTCGAGATGAAACAGGAAATACTTAAGGCTTTATCGCTGCGGCTTCCTCTCTTATATAGTTTTTCCATCGTGCGAGCGAAGTTAATGAAATCAAAATGAAACTAGTCATCATGTAAGTACGGATTACATTAAAGATCGATAAAAAAGAAATCAATGTTTATAGCTGTTCGTGGGCGCACCGAGTAAATCGCATCGGTATAGTTTTTGCTCCATTAGATAGGTGTGCAGTGAGTATAAGGCAGGTGTTGTTTTATCAGCGGGCGGGAACATTGCCCTCACTTCCGCCCTTATCTGAGTTTACTTACCTTTGCCTGAGAACCGACGCACAGTAGATCGACGCCATACAAGCGTTGGGACATAGGCTATTTAAATATCCAAAT